>JBAKBP010021833.1:0-39945 GCA_037953745.1 Lithodes maja | reverse complement strand
GTTGAGTCATCTGCGTAGGAATGTATTGGATTATGAGTGGTAGATATGAGATCATTGATATGAATGAGGAACAGAATTGGGGCCAAAACTGATCCCTGGGGAACACCAGCATTTATTGAGTGAAATTGAGAATAAAGGCCATCTACCATTACACGTATTTTTCTGTTATGAAGATAAGAAGAAATTAGTGGAACTAATGATGCAAGGCCGTAGTGTGACATCTTCGACAATAAGGATTGATGCCAGACTCTATCAAATGCCTTTGATATATCCAGTGCTATTGTATATGTTTCACCATGTTGGTCTGTAGCTTGGTTGATTTGATGCGTAAGAAGGCAAAGCATGTCTGCAGTTGATCGACATCGTCTAAAACCATATTGCCTATCACTGATTAATTTATTATTCTCAAGATGCTTAATTATGTGATTATTTAATATAATTTCAAAGACTTTACCAAGAGTGGAAGTTATAGCTATTGGTCTGTAGTTTGATGGATCTGAAGAGGCACCTTTTTTAGGAACTGGATGGATGTTTGCTTCTTTCCAGGGTACTGGGAAGCATGAGGTATGAGTACACAGACGGAAAATTTTTGCCAATACAGGAGCGAGCACCAAGGAGCAATTCTTAAGTACTATTGGAGGAATTTCATCTGGACCAGGAGCCTTATCTACCGAGAGATTCTGCAAAATAGTTTTGACATGTCTGGTGTGGATCTTAAGTGAGGGAATTTCAGGCGAATTAAAATTAAGTACAGGGACATCTTGATTTATTTCATCTAAGGTTGAGTTGGTGGAGAAAATATCCGCAAGAAGGTTAGCTTTACCTCGTGGGTCACTTACAAGATTGCCAGTCGGAGATTTTAATGGTGGAATGGATGAAGCAGTAGTGAAGTTGGATTTAAATGAGTTAAGAGTAGACCAAAATATTTTGTTATCATTTGGATTATTTAGAAGTTTATTTGCCTGCTTGTGGAGAAAGTTTGATTTAGTTAGGTTTAATACAGTTTTGGCATGATTTCTGATGTTTCTAAAGTAATTAAAGGCTTCATGTGTTTTTTATCTTGTGTATGCATTGTAGGCTATTGCTTTTTGTTCAGTTACTCTAGCACAATTATGATCAAACCATTTAGGTGAATTAGATCTTTTACTGTACTTTTGATGAGGAATAAAAGTTTCCATTCCAATTTTTACAAAATCTTGTATGTGGCTCAAGGTGGAGTGTGCATCATTAGAAAAGAAAGAGGTCCAGGGAATATCAATAAAGAAACCTTGAAGACCCTCCCAGTCCTTGCCCTATCGTAATGCCATTTAGTCACCAAAACAGGTTCAGAGTGGGAAGGTGTGGTAGGTGATAGACAGGTGGCCTGTATCAGACAGTGATCAGAAGATCCAAGCGGGGACCTCACTGTAACATCATAATTTTCTGAATTGGTTGTTAAAAATAAGTCCAGTAGGTGGGAATTATGATTAGGATTATCTGGTACACGGGTGGGTTGGTTGACTAGTTGAGTGAGATTAAATGAGTCTGCAAATAGCTCACATTCAAGACCAGCATCATCAGTCCTGGCTGAATGAGTGAGCCATTCAACATTATGGACATTAAAATCACCCAACACAGTGATTTCAGAAGAAGCATTTAAGTTGAGGACACCGAGTTGTGAGGACAGAGAATCAAAAAGACTTTGCTCTGGAGGAGTATTTGGGGAACGGTAGATGCAACATATGTATTTAAATTTACCAGCAGAAATTAATTTGTATATAGAATAATCAAAATAGGGACAATTGAAACCAGTAACCTCCTCCAGGGCAATTTCAGATTTTGCGAAGCAACATACACCTCCTTTAGGTCTGAAATTTTGGAGCAGTTGATAACCTGGAAAATTAAATCTAGACGTGTCAGATGTGGATGTTACTTGAGTCTCTGTCTAAAAAAGGAGAGTATTTGTACATATTTGTATATGTACAAAATATATCACCTGCTGCAACAAAAACAATATATATATGGTGGCTCGCTACCGCTCGCCAGGAAAATATTGAAACCTGGATGGAGGTAAACGTCTTAAAAGAGTAGGCTGAATGGGGCCGAATGGATACTAGCCAAAGAGAGAGGGAGAGAAAGAGAAAAAAAGCGAGGTGGGCCCCCTTAGCGGTGACCAGACAACAGTAGCAGTAGACCATTTCAACCAGTGTTTTAATTTGATCAACATGGCTAGGGTAGATTTACCTAGGTTAAAGGGTACTTCACACAGTCAGGAATGCGAACTAGAACCACTAGGAGTAGCTGAAAATTCGGATTCCTGGGCCTATTCGCGTTGAAAATCGATACTCCTACTGACTCTATCAATATCCTAGTGATTCCTGTTAGACTCCCAGTGACTCCAAACCACTCCCGGCCGATTGGCCCTGTCCGACAAAATGTTCACCATGTTTAAGGTTCTCGCCGCGAATCGGACCACTCCCAGTGATTCCCAGTGATCCCCAGTGATACCCCAGTGACTCCCAGTGAGTCCTGGTTATTCTGGTATGAACTGGAACTGAAACCAAAAGCTGTCCGCGAATCAGATACGAAACACCGAGCATCACCAGGACCCGTGGGAGTCACTGGGGAATCACTGGGGATCACTGGGAATCAACTAGGAATCACTGGGAATGGTCCGATTCGTGGCTAGAACTTTAAACACGGTGAACATTTTGTCGGACAGGGCCAATCGGCCGCGAGTGGTTTGGAGTCACTGGGAGTCTAACAGAAATCACTAGGATATCGCTAGAGTCACTAGGAGTCATCGAATTTTCACCGCGAATAGGCCCAGGAATCCGAATTTTCAGCTACTCCTAGTGATTCTAGCTCGCATTCGTGACTGTGTGAAGTACCGGTACCCTTTAATAAATATATTATTCATATAAACCTGTAATACTTCTCACGTGAAAGTATAATATACAGTATACAGGCAGTTAAGTTTTCATGGTCAAACATTATAAATAGGCCTAGTATTAACCTGTGTAAGTACAATTTCCCACAAGACATTGTATTCACCCAGTGATTGTGTGTAGAGAAGGAAATTACGGTAGTTGAGGTAATTAAATAATGTGAACAATGTATGGTCAATGTTACAATACCCTACGTGTAGTCTACAAGTTCTGCAACTCCCCTTACCTAACATAACGAGAATGGTGGAGACGTGTTTGTATGTGTTTTGAAATGTCAAGTTCGTTTGGTGGTGGACAGTGGAGTTTGGATTACTACTGCGAGGGGCACTGTAGTCGCTGGGGTAAAGTTTGAGCCAGCGTAATCATGGCTTGGTTGTTTAGGGGCCGTTGTAGCCGCCGGTTAATACTCTAGAAGTTCTGCAACTCCCCTGACCTAACCTAAGCAAACTAACACAACCTATAAGTGTTACCTATATTAGATAACCGTATGAAATATTACAAAACTCGGTAACGAATGAAAAAAAGAAGGTGGTAAGGATAAACTATCCACTATTTAGACAATAGATTAAATATATTTGTTTCGTAAAGAATAGTAAGCATTGATATCATGACCTTACGGTACATAATAATACAGACTTATCATATTATATTAATGTCTGTAATGATGTCTGAATACAGTCATTGTACTTAATGATGATATTAGAGGACTGTAGTTATAGCCTACAAGAGACATACTTGAGGAATAATTAATTTCAATTATAGGGTCAAACACACAATGGGGGCCATGCCTGGCATACTCGCATCTCATTCCTAACAAATCCCAGTGACTCCTATCTAACTCCCAGTGATTCCTATAATACTCCTATCGACTCGTATATTACAGTAATCCGAAATTTTCAAATTTTCAATAACTCGCATGCACTTCATTCCTGGTTTTATCCAGGTGATTCCTGGTGATTGCCAGTGATTCCCAGTGACTCCCAGTGATTCGCAGGTACACTCCCACTGGTTCCTACGGTGTTGTGAGTCCACGGGGAATTGCAGACATTCGCGGTGTATTCCCAGGAATTACCAGGAATCATTACTCCTAGTGATTCTAGCTCGCATTCCTGACTTTCTGAAGTACCCCTAAGTTGGGTTAAAATAATAAATTGATGTTGGTATTGCTTGATTTACTTAACTTAGCACTGCTTGATATCTACAGGTTGTAATGGTCTACTACTTGTGTTGAATGAAAAACTACCCTGGCTATTCCAATACACAAAAATAGAACCATAGCCAGCCCATCGCTCCTGTCGTCTCAGCTCACATGATAGATGTTCGGCCATACTCAAAATATGTGGCGCCAGTATATAGGACACACATGTAGACAAACGTATTGCATTATAACTTACGACAATGGTCATCGCCGTCCCAGGTGAGTATACATTGTATCTCCCCATCACAGCAGGGAGGGTGGCAGGCACTAAATAATATACGACACAATGTTAGGTAGGGTTTGTTATGCGACGTTATAATTTAACGTGCTTTATGGTAACTCCGTGTTCCACCTTAGGAAATAAAGAGAATCACAACTCTCTCACTGGGACATAACGAACTTCAATATTATAATTTACACAACAATAATCAATGGACACAGAATACACAATCAAGGTTCACAAGTTTATTCCTTAACAGCTAGGGTACAATTTATGGATCAGATAAGCATAAATATGATCGAGGCTCATAATTTATATGGAAATAAGCTTTACGATCTAACACAAATAATGGGATATGAATATAAGTATTCGCTAGAATAATAATGGTCTAGGAATATATAAAATTAGGTTACAAATAGTACATATGAATAAATACAATATTACTACAAGAACCACAAATAAGTATACAAAGAGATCTTAAGTCTCAAAACAATAAACAGTATCCTGAGAGAAAATGGAGAAAGTGAGGTAGTTTCCCACTTAGGGTAAATATTAGTTACTGCGATGGCGTACACACAGTACTGAGTTTTTATGTAAATTAAGATACTGCTTGATTAATGAATAACTGTTACGTTAATTCAATACAGACAGGAGATTAAACTCAAAGAACTCAAAGAGTAATAACTATGAATATCAATTCACAAATAGGTTAAATAAATATATTATAATAGTCATGTATGCGTGACTGAATATCCTCGCCGAGTGAGAAGTTAACGCGACGTGAATGTAAAGAGTTGGAAATAACTCAAATAATATACAACATGAATTATAAGTCATGAAGCATGATAATAACAATAGTCAAATTAAGAGACTGAATAGCAAAAGACTCTGTGAACAACTTATCTATGAATTACATACCCAAATGATGAGATGTTACATACAAACAAGATCTGAATAAGTGTTCACTAGTTTTACGTGTAAAAAGTGTATATATTATTTCCCAAACAAACATATGTATTACTTTTCATAAGAATATAGGAGTCTATATCCGAAAAATTACATAAATATTTATCCCACAGATAGAGGTGTGTTATGTTTTCTAGAAATCGAGCAACGGGTACTAGGAGAAGGAAAGAATGGAAAATCTTTAGTATTACGTTAGCGTGAACCTCAACATATCTCGTTAACCCTTATTGCAATCATCATTACACGTAACTAAACAAAGATCACTTAAAGGTTCGAGAAGAAAGATAGGAGCCGGTAGAGTATCTGGCAAGCACGTGGTAACAGCGTCGGTTGTCCTTCCTTTTGTCACAAGGGGCTCCACGACTTCACACACTACAGATAAGTTTCTCTCTCTCTCCTGCTTTCTTTCTTCGGGGTAACTAGCTACACTGGTTTGCACTGGTTTATAACTGTTTAATGGAATATAGGCTAATCCATACGAAAGTCTCAATCCGTACTGAGTGATCTAGCTAAGCACGTTCTTCCTAAGAAGAGGTACTCGCCTAGAATAAGCTTAGTTTTACCTAACTTTACCCTGGGCACGAGCAAGTCCTATTCCTTTTTCGGTTAGGGTTAAGGAGCTGGTTTCTCGGGGCAGTAGGGGCATGGGGTTATGTTTTTTTTAAATTTATCTTGTGGTTAGGGGTCGCACTAAAAATATGCGAAGGATATCTATGTGACGGGGTGGACATTCTACGTCTGTTTGTATTTGTTTTGGGCTTGGAGATGGCTCGTTGGGGTGATGAAAAAATAATTTCTGTTTGGGGTATATGCAGAGAATTGGTAAGTTGCATGGAGGTGATTTGGGGGGAAGGAGGATAGAGAAATTTGGTTTGTTTGCTCGCTTGGCTGAAGTTACTGTGGTCGTTGTGATCAGAATGGAATTGCAGATATTGAGAGGGCTGGTGGCGAGTTTGCATAAATAGTTCTTCACTATAGTCTAAGTCTGGTTCGGGGTTGGGTACTATGGGTAGGTCTTGGTTGAGGGTGAGGGGTGCGTTTTCTATCGCATTTGTCACAGGGCATTGTTCAAGCGGAGTCTGGGGGTGGGGCAGTATGGTAGATCGTGATTTACTTTTATGCTAGCAATGCGGCATGAGATGATTGCGTTGCTAGCTGTAGACGGGAGCAGGTGCTTGACTGGTTTTGGCTTTTGTTGGCCGGACCCCGTCATCTCAGGGTTAGTGTCAGGAAAATACATACAATATGTTTATTTAAAGGTCGTTAATGTTTGTTATTAGCACGAAAATAATGTTGGTAATAAATATGTAACCTGGATAAACGAGTGTGTGTATGGGCGTGTGTGCGCGCTCTCTCTTTCTCTCTCAAGTAATTGTATTGTCTTTTTGACTGATAAATATTTTTGCTTACCTTGTTTGCTCTAGCTTGTGATTGTAGCAGACGACGCGCACTACTAAACTATACATACTTTGTATTTTATTATTAACTCTGGTAGTTGTTGTTGTTGTTGATGTTGTTCCCCAAGCTGCCTGGCCGAACAGCCCCAAGGCCCCGAGCAAGGCCAAGGCCATAACCGAGCGCCCCTTCAGAACCCTCCCTGCCGACCACAATAAAGCCTGGGTGACCGAAGCCACTCCATGGCGGGGAGCTGAGGAGGGTGCGGAAACGCTCTAGGAAACCAAAGCCCCACCCAGGGCCCTGTGCCCCTCAGCAATTATGAAGAGAAAGTTGAGGGGCAAAGGAAAAATGTGACACTTTGGCTTCCAATCTTGGTAGATTGGGAGGTCAATCCACGGAAGAGACGCCATCACTTGAGATCTAGAAAATATATAAGTAAAAGGAACAGTCAGAGTAAGCTATGGGTATGGCAGAGATCGCTCAGTTCTCACTCTGATAGACCAGCCCATCACCACATGACTAGAACCCAATCCTCTCAGCATCAGCTAGGAAATGCCCTAGAAAGCCACCTTTGGCAGGGGGGATAGCTCCCCTATTTCAACCCCTTTCGGGGTTGGGCACCCGCCTTAACTCTGGTAGTTATTGTATTCAGTATCTTGCTGTAGTTATATTTATCCGTCATTTCAATAGTTGCTTGCATGATCTTGTAGTAACTTATGACTGATAAACTTTGTTTATCTAAAGAGAGTCCTGCTTGACTACACCGACGCCAGCGCCATCTGTTAATGCATACAGTATATTAACCCCTTGTGTACAGTTATTTTTGTGTTATAATCTCTATATTGTGATTTGTATCTATAGTTATTTATTCCTGTAATTTGTTCTCATAGCTTTCACATAATTCAGATACATACTGTTTTATATCTATATACAGTATATATATATATATATATTGTGACGCACCCAGTGCGTGGCAACGTAACCTGATTGTACTCCTTGGTACTCCACTGTACCGCCACGGTACCGCGCTGTACCGTGCTGGCTGCTTATATTGAGTGTGACAACGTATAACTATGTTCTTTGTATCTCTGCAAAGGTCTCGTCATGTGCTAACCAGTGGTGGGTTTTGTTTTAAGCCATGTCGAGACCTTCCATTTAATATGTAGTATCAATAGAGAAGTTGATAGATGAGACAATGGGAGTTTAGAGAGAGAGAGTGAGTTAGTCTTCAGAGCGAGAGGGTAGCAGCGCGCCGCGCTGCCGGGGGGGTGGTTGCCAGACGTATGGACTGGTTGGCAGCCTTGCGCTTATAGCTAGGCGCGACAGGGTTGGTAGTCCATTGCCGCCTGCCTATGCTGCCTGGGCTGCCCATGTTGTCGTACTGCACATTGCCTGGAGGCTCGCTGTGTGCTCTATGACCAGGTTGCCTAGAACCTTTGAGATTCTAACATCCCTTGCCCTCTCTCCCAATTTCTCACGGTTGCACTCTTTCTCTCTGACGACATTACTCTCATTTCATTCTTCTCTCTATTTAAATGCATACCCTTCCCTTGAGGTCCTAAAGGAGTTTCAGCACTCACCTCTCGTATTACTCTTAGGACAAGCATATATTTACATGTATTAGATTTAAGGGGTTAATGTGAACAGCGATCTTCTTGATGAGGATAGTTGGTGAACGTTCTACATGTTCACGAGTTATATGCCCAGCTCATCATCCAATTTGTGACTAGACTAGTGCCATGTGTAAGAGCCCGACCATGCCCAGGAGTTGTCTGTAGAGGGGCGAGGACTTAGCCTTGATTTGCCTACCGAGCCAGGAGCGAGTGCAGTACCAGAGACTACAGCTCGCTCGTAGTGCCGGTATAGTAGAGTAACGTAATTTATCTGTCCTTGTGTTCTCTACAGTCTTTTCCTGGGTTCTCGCTTTCGGTGCTGGGACTCGTTGTTCCTGTGACTTGGCCTGCTAGCTAGAACACATGGGGATGATGAGTGGGTTATATCTTTATTTTACTATGCATTGCAGCTCTCTTTAAGTTTATGTATGTAACCCTTTACAGTACACATTACTCACACACAAGACAACACTATTAATACTTTCATGTATCAATTAACTGCACTGTCGTTTTGCTGCTGTGTCCGGAGTTCTGTTGCGTAGGGCGCATACGGACTCAGAGGGGAGACAGAGTGAGAGAAGCGAAGTAGCCTATGCGGTAGTAGGCTACCGGCGCAGTACTGTTGCCTGCAACCTTTTAGTTATTCCAAGTATAGATTCATTATTACAATAAGTGACTACTGTTTATGTTCCTTCCATGTGTATTATTAGGTATCTACTGGATCATGAACATCTTGTATGCTACATGCTAGTGCATGTTAGTAGGGGACAGTTATTCTAGTGCACGCGCTTTCAAGTAGGCGTGTACATTTGTCATTTAGCATTTCACTGTCATACCTTTAGCCTGCTTCTATTCTACATTATTAGAGGCTTAATATTAACGTAGTTTCTTGAGTATTGCATTTCTTTAGTAATAACGTAACCTATAAATGTCTGAGGGAGTTTAGCCTCATAGCCTACCCCTGTTGTACACTTTCGCCGAGTTAAGGTACCTCGTTACCATAGACGATAACTCTGTAGGGCGTTGGTGCTTTTGTTGTCTGGAGCATATAGTATTTGGGACTGGAATCGAGCGTGTCGTTGTCACATAAGCCATTTCTGTCCTACGATCAAGAATCCCGAATATGTATTGCCGATCCAGCCGTAACAAAATGGCGACCTTGCACAAGATTCAGTAGTATCCTATCACATGTTTTTTGGAGAACTATTCTATGCTACCTAGTAGAGCTGGCTAGAATTTTCTTGCATATTGGAGGAATTTTTATTGTGTCATTATTGTATTGGTGGACTTGCAGATTGTTTCGTTGGGGGTGTCTAGAGTAGAGTCATTCAAGCATCTTTAACATTTTGTGAGTCGAGACTGCAATTAGTAATAAGCACTTTTTTTTTTTTATGAACAGCAATTGTATAACCAGCACTATGTCTAATGACTCATCATTTACGGGGGAGGATAACACGGTACAGCCTAGTAACCAGCAAGTACAACAGATGTTTAGGGAGGGGAGTGTTATAAGTGGAGAGAGGGATGCCCGGGCATTTTTGCAGACACCTTTGACCGAACAGCGCCTGCAGGCTATTGATTGTTACGGTCTTCGCTGTTTAGCCACGGTTTTGGGGCGGGACTGTCCTGACAGTTGGCCCAAGAAGAATTTGGTGGCATGTTTGTTGGGTGATGGCGATGGGGCGGTGGGTGGAGTGGGGTCTTGGGGGGTTCCCTCCAAGCCTCCATTCCACTCTACCCCTGAGCTGGGCCCTCAGCCAGCGAGTCTTAGCACGATGCAGCAGGAGGGTTCTCAAGGGCAAGCTGGCTTACCCGTAAACACGTCTCGGTGTGGATCCCCCATTTTGTGCTCTCCCCCCCCAGGCCTGTCTCCTGAGATGTTATTTCAGCTAGAACTAGCTAAGCTTAAGTTGCAAGAGAGTCAACAGTCTGGTATAGAACGCATAGAGGTTGCTAGAATCCAAGCCAATCAGGATGCAACCAGGTACCAGGCTGAAATGGATGTCGAGAAGTCTAGAGTAGAGACCACGGGGCGTCATCTCGGTGGTGGGCACCGGGTTACAGACTCACTTTCGCATTTAATTAAGTTAGTACCCGCATTTGATGAGACAGCAGTGACTGAGTTTTTTGCTCGTTTCGAAAAGAAGTGTCGTGAGTATGACTGGCCGGAGGTTAAATGGGCAGCATTAGTTTCATCACGTCTAGTGGGTAAGGGGTTGAAAGCCTACGATGCACTGTCACTGGACGAGAGTGTCGTGTATGGACTGGTGAAGGAGGCTGTGCTCCGGGCCTACGAACTGCAACCCGAAACTTATAGATTGAAGTTCCGTGGCGTGAATAAGAAGAGCGACGTCAGTTTTATGGAGCACGCACGGGACTTAACAGATGCAGGTAATAACTGGTTTCGGTCCGAGCACGCAGAGTCGGCTGAGGAAATTAAGCAACTTTTCTATCTGGAACAGTTTTACCAATGTACTGGAACCGATCTAACGCTGAACATTAAGGAAAAATGTCCCAAGACAGTAGAGGAGGCTGCCAAGATGGCAGACCTCAGATTATCATTGATTCGTGGTTGCGGTGCCGCTCAGAGGGCTGAGTCAGGGCAGAAGGGGCGCTATACCCCACCCACCAGAGTTTTTGATAATAACAAATCCTATGACACACATAACCACACTAAATGCATTGCACCTAATAACACCTACAAACACAAGCCTCTCCCGTTTACTAAAGGTCAGGCCCCTTCTTCGCCCGCACAAGGGAAGAAGCCCATTGGGGATGTGAAATGTTACAAATGTCAGAAGCTAGGCCATTATTCACGTGAGTGCCCTAGTAACACTCCCGCTAAGCCGGTGTCATTGGTTCACAGTATCGGTGTGTCTCTGAAGGCTGCAGCAACTGCCCGGGGTAGGTTGTCAGCAGCTGAGGCACACGCGGTAAAGAAGCGTACGGAAGGCTCGACACCTGTCCGGGACACTTTCTGTGGCCATCGGGGGCACGGGTTTGTGAGCTGGGGGAGTGAACTACGGAGGGTTGACTTGCTGAGGGATACGGGGGCTTCGCAAACTTTGTTGAGGAACTTCACAGGGAAACCGATAAATGCGGCCAGAGTTGTTGTGGTGCAGGGTATAAATGCTACGAGGTCATACCCACTTGTGAGGTTGGAGTTGAGAGTGGGAGAGGTGTGCAGGGAGCTGGATGTAGGGATCGTTGAGTGTTTGCCAGTTGAGGGCGTCGACCTTCTTCTCGGCAACGACTTTGCGGTGCCCACTTCCGGGACTCCACCCTTAGTCATTGCCGAGAGGGCGGCCGACGTGGATGGTGAGAATCGGGAATGGGTTGGGAGGTGCCAACAGGATGAGATGGCCTGTGTGGTAACCCGATCTCGCTCTGCGGCTCCTGCACAGCCTAGCACTCAACCTCGGGGACAGTGGAGGAAGGATCAGGAGAAGGTTGCTAAGGGCAGGAAAAGGGACATTGATTCTGCTGCACTTCTCGGTGATTCGGTACTTGGACCTATAATAAACACGGGAGTTGACTCTGGCCCAGATATGGTGTGTAACAAGGCAGAGTTGGGTAAGACTTCGCGTGAGGCAAGAGCTGTAGCGAGAGCCACTAAGGCAGTAGAGCCTACTAGCCGGGGTAATGTCTTATTACAAAACCATCTTGATGCATTGACGCCCAGGGACATTAGTGAGCAGCAGCTGCAAGACGCTAGCCTAGCTCGTTATAGCAATGGTGCCATAGAGTTGGAGGAAGATGGGGATGCGAAGCCGGGAGATTTCTTTAGGCTCAACAGGATATTGTACCGCAGATTTCTAGACCCCAAATCGAAGTGGGAGGGCGGTGCGAGGGTAGTAGACCAGGTGGTTGTTCCAAATAAGTATAGAGAGTCCTTATTGTGTCTGGCGCATGATGTGCCGGTGGCGGGTCATTTGGGGGTAACAAAAACATTGGCGGCATTGGGCAGGTTTTTCTGGTGGCCTGGGGTCAAGGCTGATGTCTGTGCATGGGTGGCTGGGTGTGCGACCTGCCAGACAACGGGGAAGCCTAACTAGACAATCCCGAAGGCACCTTTGTTTCCCATACCTGTCACCGGGCCTCCGTTCAGCAAAGTTGTAGTAGATTTGGTTGGCCCTTTCCCGCCTACTAGTAGTGGCAATAAATTCCTGTTGACAATCATGGAGGTGGCTACGAGATACCCGGACGCATACCCCATGAGAAACGGCTCGGCAAAGGCAGTTGTTAAAAACTTATTATTGTTCTGTTCCCGTTATGGATTTCCACGTGAGGTGCAGTCAGACCAGGGGAGCAATTTTACATCCAAATTGTTCAAGCAAACCCTTCAGTTGCACGGTATATGTTCTGTAGTGTCGTCAGCCTACCATCCCGAGAGTCAGGGAGTCTTGGAGCGGTGGCACTCGACCCTGAAGAGTATGCTACGCTGTTACTGTGCAGAACATGACACTGATTGGGATTTGGGTCTGCCGTATGTTCTGTTCGCTGCACGTGAAGTCCCAGGAGAGAGCCTGGGGTTCAGTCCAAATCAACTAGTCTTTGGCCATAATGTGAGAGGACCTTTAAGTATGGTGAAAGAGATCTGGGAGGGCGAAGAGAAGCCGGGGTCTGTACTTAAATATATCCTTGAGAGCCGGGAGAGACTTATAGGTTGCATGGCAGCGGCAGGTAATAACTTGGTTAATGCACAGGCGGTCATGAAGCACCAGTATGACGCCAAGGTGAAGCTTCGGGAGTTTTCGGTGGGTCAGGAGGTAATGTTGCTTTTACCTTTGCCTGGACACCCCCTTTCTGCCAAGTTTATTGGGCCGTATGTGGTGGCTAAGAAACTGTCCGACCTTGATTATCTCGTTGCAACACCTGACCGTAGAAAAAAACATCAGTTATGTCATGTTAACCTCATGAAAGAGTATGTGAGACGCCCCTCAGAGCCTCTCACTGTCCCTGTGCTGGCCTGCAGCGGCCAGGGTGGAGAAGGAGGTGGGGACAGTCATGCTGCTGAGGAGGATAGCTGGGACTGTGTCATTTCCGCGGAACAGTGGGCGGGGAATACTGAACAAGAGGCTAGGCAAGCTGTAAGTCACCTGCCTGAGCACCAGGGTGCTGCTGTCCTAGGCCTGTTCAGGTCATACCCCTCTGTTTTCGCCGAACACCCAGGTCTCACTACTCAGGTAACGCACGACGTGGACGTCGGTGATAATGTGCCCTTCAAGTCAGTGCCCTACCGTGTGCCCCCGGTAAAGTTGCCAGCTTTACGGGAGGAGTTAAAGTACATGGTTGAGAGAGGGATGATCACTGAAGGTTATGTGAAGTGGACATCACCCGTCACGTTGCAGCCAAAACCTGACGGCAAGGTGCGGTTCTGCATAGATTTTCGTAGGCTAAATGGCTTGACCACTACCAACCCTTACCCTTTGCCTCGAGTTGACGACAGCGTGGACAAGATAGGGAATGCAAAGTACCTTACTAAAATTGATCTTGTAAAAGGCTACTGGCAAGTACCCCTGTCGGACCGAGCTAAGCAAGTTTGTGGTTTTGTGGTAGATGGCAAGACCTACCAATGTAACGTAATGCCTTATGGGCTTAAGAACGCACCTGCCACGTTTCAGAACCTGATGAACGATATTTGTGACGAAATCCCTAACTGCACGGTCTACCTTGATGACGTGATAGTGTATGATGACAATTTTGAAAATCACCTAAGGCACTTAGAGACCCTGTTTGGGAAGTTGCACGATGCTGGGCTGGTGGTGAACCTGAGGAAGTGCGAGTTTGTAAAGGCTACTGTGCAGTATCTTGGCTTCGTGGTCGGGTTAGGCCGGGTGTGCCCCCCCCTGAGCAAGATACAGGCTATCAATATGTTTCCCAGGCCCACCACTAAGCGCCAGGTCATGCGGTTCCTAGGTATGATAGGCTATTATAGGCGCTTCATCCGGGGATACTCTACTGTCTTAGCACCGTTAACTGATCTACTGTCGAAGTCAGTGAAGTTCTGTTGGGCTGCGGAGTGTCAGAGGGCTTTCGACCTAGTCAAGCACCTGCTGTGTACACATCCGATTTTGAGAGCCCCAGACTTCTCCAGGAGTTTTCAGCTGGCGACTGATGCCAGCGGTGTGGGTGCCGGGGCAGTGTTACTGCAGACTGATTCCGAGGGCTTGGAACACCCAGTGAGCTTCTTTTCTCGCAAGTTTAATTCGGCACAAAGGAATTACTCGACTATAGAGAAGGAGCTTCTTGCTATCGTTTTGTCGCTCAAACATTTCGAAGTTTATGTTCCAGCCTACGGCCCGGTAGTGACGATTTATACGGACCATCATCCCTTGAAATTCCTAAATCAGTTTCACAATCGGAATATGCGGTTGACCAGGTGGTCCCTAATGCTCCAAGAGTATAATCTCAACATTCAGCATATTGCCGGGAGTGAGAACGTGATAGCAGATTGTCTATCAAGGGTTGATGATCCAGGATAGTCGTGCACGGTGTGTGGGTTGAGCAGGAGTAAAATTAGGCTATCATAACGCCGTCCAAAAAGATTATAAAACAATAAAATAAACGAGATTTTTTTTTTTAGTTTTGTAAGTCTTTATTGTTGTAGCATGATGCATGCGATATTGTGTTTTATGTATAATTCACACTTCAGTTGTTGTGCACCTTTTGCAATTAGTGGCAGCTAAGGGTAGCAGGTCGGTTGGTTGCCTGTCAGATTTTGATAATGCTTCTAAGGTCGATTATCTAAAATCTTGGGGGGGCTGTGACGCACCCAGTGCGTGGCAACGTAACCTGATTGTACTCCTTGGTACTCCACTGTACCGCCACGGTACCGCGCTGTACCGTGCTGGCTGCTTATATTGAGTGTGACAACGTATAACTATGTTCTTTGTATCTCTGCAAAGGTCTCGTCATGTGCTAACCAGTGGTGGGTTTTGTTTTAAGCCATGTCGAGACCTTCCATTTAATATGTAGTATCAATAGAGAAGTTGATAGATGAGACAATGGGAGTTTAGAGAGAGAGAGTGAGTTAGTCTTCAGAGCGAGAGGGTAGCAGCGCGCCGCGCTGCCGGGGGGGTGGTTGCCAGACGTATGGACTGGTTGGCAGCCTTGCGCTTATAGCTAGGCGCGACAGGGTTGGTAGTCCATTGCCGCCTGCCTATGCTGCCTGGGCTGCCCATGTTGTCGTACTGCACATTGCCTGGAGGCTCGCTGTGTGCTCTATGACCAGGTTGCCTAGAACCTTTGAGATTCTAACATCCCTTGCCCTCTCTCCCAATTTCTCACGGTTGCACTCTTTCTCTCTGACGACATTACTCTCATTTCATTCTTCTCTCTATTTAAATGCATACCCTTCCCTTGAGGTCCTAAAGGAGTTTCAGCACTCACCTCTCGTATTACTCTTAGGACAAGCATATATTTACATGTATTAGATTTAAGGGGTTAATGTGAACAGCGATCTTCTTGATGAGGATAGTTGGTGAACGTTCTACATGTTCACGAGTTATATGCCCAGCTCATCATCCAATTTGTGACTAGACTAGTGCCATGTGTAAGAGCCCGACCATGCCCAGGAGTTGTCTGTAGAGGGGCGAGGACTTAGCCTTGATTTGCCTACCGAGCCAGGAGCGAGTGCAGTACCAGAGACTACAGCTCGCTCGTAGTGCCGGTATAGTAGAGTAACGTAATTTATCTGTCCTTGTGTTCTCTACAGTCTTTTCCTGGGTTCTCGCTTTCGGTGCTGGGACTCGTTGTTCCTGTGACTTGGCCTGCTAGCTAGAACACATGGGGATGATGAGTGGGTTATATCTTTATTTTACTATGCATTGCAGCTCTCTTTAAGTTTATGTATGTAACCCTTTACAGTACACATTACTCACACACAAGACAACACTATTAATACTTTCATGTATCAATTAACTGCACTGTCGTTTTGCTGCTGTGTCCGGAGTTCTGTTGCGTAGGGCGCATACGGACTCAGAGGGGAGACAGAGTGAGAGAAGCGAAGTAGCCTATGCGGTAGTAGGCTACCGGCGCAGTACTGTTGCCTGCAACCTTTTAGTTATTCCAAGTATAGATTCATTATTACAATAAGTGACTACTGTTTATGTTCCTTCCATGTGTATTATTAGGTATCTACTGGATCATGAACATCTTGTATGCTACATGCTAGTGCATGTTAGTAGGGGACAGTTATTCTAGTGCACGCGCTTTCAAGTAGGCGTGTACATTTGTCATTTAGCATTTCACTGTCATACCTTTAGCCTGCTTCTATTCTACATTATTAAAGGCTTAATATTAACGTAGTTTCTTGAGTATTGCATTTCTTTAGTAATAACGTAACCTATAAATGTCTGAGGGAGTTTAGCCTCATAGCCTACCCCTGTTGTACACTTTCGCCGAGTTAAGGTACCTCGTTACCATAGACGATAACTCTGTAGGGCGTTGGTGCTTTTGTTGTCTGGAGCATATAGTATTTGGGACTGGAATCGAGCGTGTCGTTGTCACATAAGCCATTTCTGTCCTACGATCAAGAATCCCGAATATGTATTGCCGATCCAGCCGTAACAATATATATATATATATATATATATATATATATATATATATATATATATATTACAGTATATATCTATATATATATAATATATATATATATATATATATACCGATATATATATATATATATATATATATATATATATATATATATATATATATATATATATATATATATATATATATATATATACGGTATATATATATATATATATATACAGTATATATATATATATATATACTGTATATATATATATATATATATATATATATATATATATATATATATATATATATATATATATATATATATATATATATATATATATATATTTATATTTTGGGTTAGGTTAACAACCGGTAACCTACAGTAGCCAATATTTATCAAAACATTTCAGTACCGTAGACTTATTACATCAGTTTTGAGGCATAATGCGAGTTCTATACATTGTATTGTCATTGAATTAATATGATTATATCCCCAGTCCATTAATAGGCCAATCACAAAAACCTGAACATTCCAGAATGTTAGTTTTTTGACTAGGCTAACATCTCTGGTTGCCTATTTCTGATTTTTCCAGAATTTGTATTATTGACTAGGCTCTCATCTCTGGTGGCCTATCCTCATCATTGTATTGTAATATAATTATACTGACTAAGAAACCCCTTGCATTCCTCAGCAGGCGTTTGTCTTTTCACGTACGGTACATTCTTTTTGAGTAGGCTATCATCTCTGGTGGCCTATTTCTGCATATTTATTTATTTTTCTTTTCGACTTGGCTATCACCCCTGCTGGCCTATTTCCGCGTGTTTAAAATTTGTATTTTTGATTAGGCTATCAACCCCAGTGGCCTATTCTGTGAATTTCAAATCTTAGTTTTTTATCGATTTCGGCCATCTAAGTAAGCAAAGCGATCTGAAGTGAGTGAAGTGATAAAAGTGAGTTAAGTGAATTTAAGTGAATGAAGTGATCTGAAGTGAGTGACTGTCACCATGTCTCGCACCTGTACGAGCTGCACTGGCAGGTTTGGTGCTACCATGTTCGCTGCTGCCGATCTTCAAGTCTGCTGACTCTGCCAGCAACGAGAGTATTTGACAGCGAAATTGGATGAAGCCCACAACAAGATCAACGCCCTCACCATGAAGCTGGAACCACCCCAAGAATTCGTAACAATCAACGTTGGAGTATTACCAACTTCAATATTATTGTTACCACTTCAACTCCAGTTGCAACCGCCGCTCCAACGTCAACTACCAACAATCCAAGTAGCCACTTCAGCAGATGCTTCCGATGCACAAGAAACAAACAGTGACTCTGCTCCCCCTCAAGACAACTTCCGCATCGTGAGGAACAAGATTCGCCCCAAGACCAGGAAAAACACACCGGTTCGGTGTGAGACTCGATGATACTTGGTCAACTCACAGAGTTCTGCGCCAGGGCACCTAAGACCAGGAAGCGTTTTTGTATCCCTGGTGGTGGTGTAAATGACGTAGTTGCTGCAATTGACAAAGTATCGAAGCTGGCCCTTGCTGATACAATGTACGTCATCCATGTCGGATCCAATGATGTACAGCGAACCCTGTCAGAAGATTTGCTACTCAAGTACCAGCAGCTGATCAAGTCTTTTAAAGAAAAGTCGTCAAGGATCATCGTCTCAAGAATCGTCCCCGGCTCGGTGTAGAGAGCTGATTTTACAACATAGCCACCAGCTCAAATCGTTGTCTAGCTAACCTCTGAAGGAAGGAGAATCGTTGTCTAGCTAACCTCTGCAGAAAGGAGAATGTGGCATTCGTCAACACCTGGGACAATATTTACTACGGCGACTATTTGTTTTCGGATGATGGGGTTTATCTGAACCAGGTGAGAGCAGCATGTTTTGGACGTCTTCTTAACGATGCGGTGTAGGATATTCGGAGAAGAAATCAACTCAATACAGGACAACCAGGAAGGAGGACAGAAGATAGCGAGGACAGCGACCAACGAAGGACTTAAATGCTAATCCGTCAAGAACCACAAATTTGGATAAAGCTCCATCAACAATACCCAAATCCAAAGCCATCAAAGTTTTCTATGCAAATGCTCGTAGCATACGCAATAAATTCTCAGATCTAGAGGAATTTGTTTTCACAGAAAAATATGATCTAATCGGTATAACAGAATCCTGGCTAAATACGGTAGAGAGAGACTTTTTGGCAGAATATACACTTTCCGGATATGTGATGTTTGAGAAAAGTCACATAACAAAAAATGGAGGAGGCATTTTGTATTTCATCAAAGAAAGTCTTGACCCCATCTTGATGTCAAAACCACAAGAAATAGAGAATGTCGGCATATCCTATGTACTATTATAAAATAATCACCAAACAAAAATAAAATTAGCTCTAATATACATACACCCAGCCCAATCAGTGCAAACTGATCAAGAAATTATTGAGCAAATTACTGAAGTAAGTAACTCACAGGATACCATAATTTTCGGCAACCTTAACCCATCCAATCCCAGCGACGGCTACCAGCCGTCATAGATAAGTCACTCCCAAGTCCCAGCGACGGCTGGGAGCCGTCAGTAATGTACTTTCCTTGTAACTGCCTGTATCAGGCTGTGCCTGGCACCACGACCGTTTGAGCACTGCTCTCGATGTGGCAACACTTCTCAGCTTTTATGTAACCTTCTGAAGGCTGGGAGAGCCAGTCTTCTTTCATCTCTTGAGGTGGAAGGTTGTTCTATCTTGCCATTTTGGCCACATTGCTTGGGACTGGGGTGGACTTTTATTACTGTATCCTCCAGTACAGTAGGGGTTAATTTACCTGTGACCAAGAGGGGTGATACTCTCACTTCACACTCTGGACATGACCTGTGTACAAACCTACAAGAAAGTTCACTTCATCAATTTGTTCAATCTCTGACCCGTTGAAATAATGTTCTTGACCTTGTACTAGCAACAAATGCAGACTTAAGGGTACTTCACACAGTCAGGAATGCGAGCTAGAATCACTAGGAGTAGCTGAAAATTCGGACTCCTGGGCCTATTCGCTGTGAAAATCGATGACTCCTAGTGACTCTAGCGATATCCAAGTGATTCCTGTTAGAATTCCAGTGACTCCTGACCAGTCGCGGGCGATTGTCCCTGTCCGACAAAATGTTCACCGTGTTTAAAGTTCTCGCCTCAAGTCGGACCACTCCCAGTGAAAAAGTTCTTGCCGCAAGTCGGACCACTCCCAGTGACTCCCAGTGATTCCCCAGTGACTCCCAGCAGTGAGTCCTGGTGATTCGCGGTGATTCGTATCTGATTTGCGGACAGGTTTCGGTTTCAGTTTCAGTTCTCAGTTTCACCGGGAGTCATTGGGATAAAGATAGGTAATACATGCGAGTCACTGAGGGTCACTGGGAAACGACGGGAGTCACCAGGAACCACTGTGAGCCATTGGGAGTCACTGAGCATGCTTTCCAAGCGGCAGGGGTGCCCACAGAGATACCTGTGCACATGTAATAAAGAGCCCACTAGTCATGGGTGTGGGTGGTGAGCAAAGAGAGCCTACTCACTTGGGGATCCCCCCCCCCCCCCCCCAAACAATTGGGCAGTATTTATTCATTGTAGGTGCATTCGAAAGCTATCTCAAAGTGAAATGAAGGTGGATTAATAAATACATTATTCATATAAACCTGTAGTACTCCTCACGTGAAAGTATAATATACAGTATACGGGTAGTTTACTTTTCTTGGTCAAACATTATAAATAGGCCTAGTATTAACCTGTGTAAGTACAATTGCCCACAAGACATTGTATTCACCCAGTGATTGTGTGTAGAGAAGGAAATTACGGTAGGTGAGGTAATTAATAATGTGAATAATGTTTGGTCAATGTTACAATACCCTACTTGTAGTCTACAAGTTCTGCAACTCCCCTTACCTAACATAACGAGAGTGGTGGAGACGTGTTTGTATGTGTTTTGAAATGTCAAGTTCGCTTGGTGGTGGTGAGTGGAGTTTTGGATTACTACTTCGAGGGGTGTTGTAGTCGCTGGGGTAGACTTTGAGCCAGCGGAATCATGGCTTGGTTGTTTAGTTGCCGGTTATTAATCTAGAAGTTCTGCAACTCCCCTGACCTAACCTAAGCAAACTAACACAACCTATATGTGTTATCTATTTTAGGTAATCGTATGAAATATTACAGAACTCGGTAACGAATAAAAACAACAAGGTGGGAAGGATTAACTATCCACTATTTAGACAATAGTTTAAATATATTTGTTTCGTAAAGTATAGTAAGCATTGATATCATGACCTTACGCTACATAATAATACAGACTTATCGTATTATAATTATTAATGTCTGTAATGATGTATGAATACAGTCATAATACTTAATGATGATATTAGAGGACTGTAGTTATAGCCTACAAGAGACATACTTGAGGAAAAATTAATTTCAATTATAGGGTCAAACACATGCCTGGAGCCTCACAGTGGATGTACGTGTGTGGGGGCCATGCCTGGCATACTCGCATCTCATTCCTAACAACTCCCAGTGATGCTCGGTGACTCCCAGTGACTCCTATCTAACTCCCAGTGACTCCTGTATTACTCCTATTGACTCGTATATTACACTAATCCGAAAGCGACCATTAATTTTCAACTTTTCAATAACTCGCACTTCATTCCCGGTTTTATCCCGGTGATTCCTGGTGACTCCCAGTGACTCCCAGTGATTCGCAGGTACACTCCCACTGGCTCCTACGGTGTTGTGAGTGCACAGGGAATTTCAGACACTTGTGGTCGTATTCCAAGGAATCAACAGGAGTCATTACTCCTAGTGATTCTACCTCGCATTCCTGACTATGTGAAGTACCCTTTAGTAGAAGATTTGAGTGTTGGTAATAAATTCAGTAATAAAGACCATCATACGATCAATTTCAGTTTAAAGTTTAATAGCAATGAACACAATACTAGTAATGAGAAAGTCCGAAATTTCAAGTGGGCAATCTTCCGAAAACTTAGAGCAAGGCTTGATAAAACTAACTGGAGCTGTTTGATTTATAACGACGATATGAACAAACAATGGGAGTTTATCACCACCAATTACTTGAAAGCGGTGCAAGAGTGCATACCAACAAAGAACAGATCAGTAAATAATAATAGACCAAAGTGGTGGAATAGAGAAATTACAGCATGTCTGGTTGGTAAAAGAACGCCCATGACAGATATAAAATCTCTGAAAGCGAAGAAGACAAAACAATATTCGTAGATCTACAACGCAAAGCCAAAAAGCTAATAAAGCAAAGCAAAAAATCCCTAGAGTTGCATGTTGCAATTCATAGCAAGACAAACCCAAAGGAATTCTATAGCTTCATTAGGAAGACAAAAGTAGTGACCTCAACAATTGGACCATTAGGGGATGAAAACAGATACTATGCCAAAGATGAAATACAAATGAGTAATGCTCTCAACACCTTCTTTGCATCAGTTTTCACAACAGAAAACTTTGGTGATATTCCTACAGCATCACCAGCACAAATAAATAATTCAAATGCGCTTAGCAAATTTTGTATTACTGAGAAAGAAGTAAAGAATTGCTTAGACAAACTTATGGTAAATATATCGCCTGGCCCCTATACTATTTCTCCCAGAGTTTTCAAAGAAGCTAAATGTGACCTCTCCAAATTGCTAACACTGCTACTCAACAATTCTTTGAGAACTGGAACTGTGCCGGATGAGTGGAAACTTGCAACGTAACCCCAATTAAACAAAAAATCAGCAAAGCCTTGCCTAGTAACTATCGCCCAATCAGCTTGACTTCAGTTGTTTGTAAAATACTAGAAACTATCATAAGAGACATATTCATAAAGCACTTACAGGAAAACAACATACTTAAAGCAAGGGACTGGATTTCTCGCAGAGAGGCTCCAGTCCTGACGTTCTTCTTGACTTACAGTGTGCTGGCTTAATAATCCAATTGGGTTGATAGCCTCTGAAGTCCTATTTTAACTAAACTAATTACTTAAAGATACCCAACACGGTTTTCGCAACAATCGTTCCTGCTTGACAAACGTTTTAAATTTCTTCCACGATATCCTAAATCTATATGATTAGAGTAAACGTGTAGATATTACATAGACTACCTTGATTTTCAAAAAGCCTTCGATAAAATTCCACATCAATGCTTATTGATCAAATTAAAAGCATATGGCGTAAAAGAAGTTGCCTTGAAATGGATAGAAAATTGGCTCAGTGAAAGAAAACAAACAGTAGTCATAAATGGGAAAACATCAACATGGACAAATGTAACTAGCAGAGTACCACAAGGATCAGTACTGGTGCCAGTTCTCTTCCTTATCTACATAAACAATATAGTTGAGGGCCTCACTTGGACAATCTCAAAGTTTGCAGATGATACAAAAATGGCAAATAACGTAATCTCTAAAGAACACGTTCAGGATATGCAAGGCAATCTACTGTAGATAAGTTTGTCTCAATGGGCTAAAATATGGCAAATGTGTTTCAATGAAGACAAATGAGAAAATGAGAAAGCAAACTATTCAATGAAGGCACCCAACTCAAGACTGTAGACCAAGAAACGGATTTAGGAGAAACAATACCAAGTAACCTCAATCTAGTCAACAATGCAAGGAAATTGTTAAGAAAGCAAACAACATTACTGGTTTCATAGGCAGGTCCTTTGAGCATAAATCCAAATATGTAATCCTCACTCTTTATAATTCCTTAGTTCGCCCACTCCTGGCATATTGCATTCAGTCCTGGTGCCCTTACTATCAAAACGATATAGACAAATTGGAACGTGTTCAATGCAGTCACTAAACTGATACCCAGTCTAAAGAACATACCATGTGAGGAACGTCTTGAAGAATTACATCTGTTTCCCCTAACAAAGCGTAGATTAAGAGGCGACCTAATTTAAGTCTTTAGGACCATCAGAGGCATCAACACTATGAACTATAGTAAATACTGTACGATTGACCGCTCAAACTACACACGAGGAAATGGTTGAAAAATCATTGGTATATCATTCAACTTGCATGAATCCAAGAATGTCTTTTTCAATCGAGTCGTCAACTTGTGGAATGGACTTCCCCGAGATATTATAGACTGCAACACCGTTCAAAGTTCGCCTTTACAAGCACCTTAATTGCTCTGAATCCAAGGTTGACTGCATTTGAAAAAGATTATAATATTTCCTTAATTGTGCTATTTCATTAATATTGTCACCCCCTCCCTGCCAGGGAGGCATTTCCTTTTCACATCTGTAATAATTGTTGGACACTAGAAACAGCAGTATTTTGGAGGGCAAGTAAACTTGAGGGGTCGCAATACCTGTTGTTGCTTGTTTTCCTTTGTACTCATTTGTACTCCATTGTGCTCTCCCTCTCTCCCCCTCTCTCTCTCTCTCTCTCTCATTGTCACGGTTATACTGTATAGCTCCGAGATAAGCGTATGTGCGAGAGTGTGTGTGTATTTGTGTGCTTGTGTGTGTGTGATATGTTCAGTATATAATATATTACATATCTTCAGGAATATATCCTGCTAATCCTCCCATCTCGTCTGTTAATGGATTATCTGATGTATGTATCAGTATTAATACTGTGACTATTTTGAAAAAGCTATAGTGACAAATATACAGAGAAGCTAAATAGCGAACTACAAGGATTCTAATAAATGTAAGTCAGCATTGGAGGAACTGTGGTTGTCTGCCGTTCCGAAATATTGGCTTGTATAATCTTCAGTGACCTACAATACACAATTTAACTTATATAAATACACACATACAGAGGTGAAAGGTAGGAAAGGAGGGTGTGATGGGGAGGGGGGCCGACAGAGTTAAAGGTGGTAGCAGGGAGGTATTGGAATTCGTTGATAAGTGGCAAATGTCATATACGTAATGTGCTTTGAAAAATAGTAATTATATAAGCATGATTTATGCTTTCAAATATGTGGCAATTATTATATAATCGCCATACATTTGTGTTGATATTCATATTGCCGTGATTTATATCTAAAAAACTTTGTATTTTCAGCATAGGGTAAATTGTCATGTCCTCATCTTCATTACACAACTATTACGAAGATTTAATAGCGAAATACATTGTTAATTACGAGGACTTGGCATAGATGTGTAGAGGTTTCATATTTCACTATTTAGTATCGAGGAATCAGTTGCTAAGGGATTCAATTTACCGTCAGCTGAAATATAACCGACAATATGACAATTACACCCAGATGTATTATTATTATTATTTTTTGTTTACTGCCACAACATTTTCGGGCTAACTTTAAACCTTTAGGGGTGTGTATTTCGGTATGTTTGTATATCGATTGATAGGTGAGTATGCTATAATACACCCATCCAGCATCAATTGTCATTTGTTATAATATACCATTCAAGTTCAAACAGAAATGGTCATTTTGCAATAGGAGGCTTCAACAATTCCAGTAACTGGTAGTTGTTCTAATTAACTGCAGCAATATTTCCAACCTGTGATATACTCTGGCATGTCTTCATTAAACCCTTCTGAACAGGCGACGTCTTTTTATTTTTGTTCTAGCTATTTTAAGGCAATTTGGTGGTTTAAGTAGGATCGGTGGTAGTAACAAATATTAAATGAGATAGTTCGAAGCCTGTTAGTTGCCGGAGGCCCTTTTTAAACAGAATGCAATTATCTAATAGTTGCCAGAATAAAGTTATAAGGACGTCAGCGGTATACTGAACGGGTTAAAAGTGAACACATTACATGAATCGTAGTCTTAGCCCTTTCACTACCGTTACATAATTTTCATCATACTCTGGTTACCATTAGACGATTTTCTTCAGTATATAATCTAACTATACGACTCAGATGGGTAAATACGATCTCAATAAACCCTCTTAGCAACATAGGTCCTTCTTAAACTAAAGAAAATCATCTAATTTTAGTCAGAATCAATGGTAAAAAGGCATCATGGTGATGAAGGAGTTAAGGGGCTATCACACTGGCGTTTTTTCAATTGTCTTTCATCGAATCCATAATTTGCGTGATTCTTCATCTCAACTGAATTCCGAACTCATTATATAAAGACGGAATGTATGGCTTAATACTAATGTAATTTAACAGCTATACTCTGATTGCATTGCATTTATCTACAATCATGGAATTTGGTGACTTACTGCGGCAGGCACCGGCTGTGATGTTAATATCCAGGGATCGAGTATCTTATGGCAGCGTTATTTGGTGACTTACTGCGGCAGGCACCGACTGTGATGTTAATAACCGGGGATCGAGTATCTTATGGCAGCGTTATTTGGTGACTTACTGCGGCAGGCACCGGCTGTGATGTTAATAACCGGGGATCGAGTATCTTATGGCAGCGTTATTTGGTGACTTACTGCGGCAGGCACCGGCTGTGATGTTAATAACCGGGGATCGAGTATCTTATGGCAGCGTTATTTGGTGACTTACTGCGGCAGGCACCGGCTGTGATGTTAATAACCGGGGATCGAGTATCTTATGGCAGCGTTATTTGGTGACTTACTGCGGCAGGCACCGGCTGTGATGTTAATAACCGGGGATCGAGTATCTTATGGCAGCGTTATTTGGTGACTTACTGCGGCAGGCACCGGCTGTGATGTTAATAACCGGGGATCGAGTATCTTATGGCAGCGTTATTTGGTGACTTACTGCGGCAGGCACCGGCTGTGATGTTAATAACCGGGGATCGAGTATCTTATGGCAGCGTTATTTGGTGACTTACTGCGGCAGGCACCGGCTGTGATGTTAATAACCGGGGATCGAGTATCTTATGGCAGCGTTATTTGGTGACTTACTGCGGCAGGCACCGGCTGTGATGTTAATAACCGGGGATCGAGTATCTTATGGCAGCGTTATTTGGTGACTTACTGCGGCAGGCACCGGCTGTGATGTTAATAACCGGGGATCGAGTATCTTATGGCAGCGTTATTTGGTGACTTACTGCGGCAGGCACCGGCTGTGATGTTAATAACCGGGGATCGAGTATCTTATGGCAGCGTTATTTGGTGACTTACTGCGGCAGGCACCGGCTGTGATGTTAATAACCGGGGATCGAGTATCTTATGGCAGCGTTATTTGGTGACTTACTGCGGCAGGCACCGGCTGTGATGTTAATAACCGGGGATCGAGTATCTTATGGCAGCGTTATTTGGTGACTTACTGCGGCAGGCACCGGCTGTGATGTTAATAACCGGGGATCGAGTATCTTATGGCAGCGTTATTTGGTGACTTACTGCGGCAGGCACCGGCTGTGATGTTAATAACCGGGGATCGAGTATCTTATGGCAGCGTTATTTGGTGACTTACTGCGGCAGGCACCGGCTGTGATGTTAATAACCGGGGATCGAGTATCTTATGGCAGCGTTATTTGGTGACTTACTGCGGCAGGCACCGGCTGTGATGTTAATAACCGGGGATCGAGTATCTTATGGCAGCGTTATTTGGTGACTTACTGCGGCAGGCACCGGCTGTGATGTTAATAACCGGGGATCGAGTATCTTATGGCAGCGTTATTTGGTGACTTACTGCGGCAGGCACCGGCTGTGATGTTAATAACCGGGGATCGAGTATCTTATGGCAGCGTTATTTGGTGACTTACTGCGGCAGGCACCGGCTGTGATGTTAATAACCGGGGATCGAGTATCTTATGGCAGCGTTATTTGGTGACTTACTGCGGCAGGCACCGGCTGTGATGTTAATAACCGGGGATCGAGTATCTTATGGCAGCGTTATTTGGTGACTTACTGCGGCAGGCACCGGCTGTGATGTTAATAACCGGGGATCGAGTATCTTATGGCAGCGTTATTTGGTGACTTACTGCGGCAGGCACCGGCTGTGATGTTAATAACCGGGGATCGAGTATCTTATGGCAGCGTTATTTGGTGACTTACTGCGGCAGGCACCGGCTGTGATGTTAATAACCGGGGATCGAGTATCTTATGGCAGCGTTATTTGGTGACTTACTGCGGCAGGCACCGGCTGTGATGTTAATAACCGGGGATCGAGTATCTTATGGCAGCGTTATTTGGTGACTTACTGCGGCAGGCACCGGCTGTGATGTTAATAACCGGGGATCGAGTATCTTATGGCAGCGTTATTTGGTGACTTACTGCGGCAGGCACCGGCTGTGATGTTAATAACCGGGGATCGAGTATCTTATGGCAGCGTTATTTGGTGACTTACTGCGGCAGGCACCGGCTGTGATGTTAATAACCGGGGATCGAGTATCTTATGGCAGCGTTATTTGGTGACTTACTGCGGCAGGCACCGGCTGTGATGTTAATAACCGGGGATCGAGTATCTTATGGCAGCGTTATTTGGTGACTTACTGCGGCAGGCACCGGCTGTGATGTTAATAACCGGGGATCGAGTATCTTATGGCAGCGTTATTTGGTGACTTACTGCGGCAGGCACCGGCTGTGATGTTAATAACCGGGGATCGAGTATCTTATGGCAGCGTTATTTGGTGACTTACTGCGGCAGGCACCGGCTGTGATGTTAATAACCGGGGATCGAGTATCTTATGGCAGCGTTACTTTTGTATTTATTATAGTATTTTTGTTTGTTTTAGTTTTTACTTAGAATGACATTATACAAAGTGAAATAATATAATGTGTAGATATTGTGTTATTTTCATATAATTTACGTGTTGATTGTTTTGGGTTATTATATACAATAATGCTGCAGTTTAGGATATAAGTTAGGATATGGTAATCTAGGTTAGGATATAAGATCAAGTCAGGCTAGTTAAACTAGGGCAGTTAGTGTAATAACATTAGATTCTAAAATATTGTAAGCTAGTCTACTGTAACCAAGAAACATGTATTTTTATGAACTTGATAATTATACTTTAACCTATTTTAATCATGATAAGGTTCTATACATTACTTTTACATTATATGAATAACACATAAAACATAATAGAAGTCGTCGTCCGAGGGGTTCGAACTCTTACTCTTTGAATTTATGCCTATTAAGGTTACCACTGCGCTACTGACAATGATTGTATTCTCGTTCATAATTATCTTACACGGGAGTTGCTACTTTCAATTCGCGTCGACTTTTTTCATTGGAATGTCGGTCAAAATTACCATAATTGCGTTAATATGGTATAAACTCGACTTTTTATTAGCGATTGTGAATCATTAATAATACAGAGGGAATCTATTCAGGCTAAAGTTGGAGTAAATATAGCCGAGGAGCGAGTTCAGCCGATATTGGTAGATACGACAGGATGAACAATTATTATGTTCTATCCAACAACCAACTCTACTCCTAAAATCGATTAATGAAATATTACAAACACATGTTAAAAGGCATAACCATATTAGTTTTAGTTAGCAGGTGTAGTCAATTTAATTCCCACTGATTCACAAACTAATTCGTTTGACCCCATGCATATGACAGCAACGGCACATGACAGTGGGGTCCACTTCACAAGGTGTATTGAGTAATTAAAGAGGTAAGAAGTTATATTATATAATTACAGCAAATTAATAAATAAGACTCTTCTATGATTACGGTATCACTTCGATACTTGGTGTTATTAATCCTGCCAACCAGAATATACCAAAACCCGTACAGTTGGTTACCCTGTTCTCTTCCGCACCCATTCGCGTGAGTCTTGAAACAATATTTTTAACAATGTCCTCCGATTATTTATGATAATGCTGCGTTACAGATTTAACAGTTCTAGCTTATCAGATAATACAAATTGGAAAACTTTAAGTTTAACTACTAAATAATTAATTCAAGATAAAGTGTGTTGACATTATATAACCCTCTCCTCCCTCCTCCTCTTTCCACTTTATACAGAACCTGCTACCCTACCTCTCCTCTGCCTCCCTTCCTATCAAGGGACTAGGGTTCTCGACAAGGGGCTCCAGTCCTGATGCTATTCTTGACTTACAGTGTGCTGGCTTAGTAAATCCAATAGCGTTGATACCCTTTGAAGTCCTATTATAACTAACTAACCCTTCATATCACTTTATCCCCCACCCGTCGAACTGATGCCCCCCACCACCATCGCCTCCATCCCTCCCATTCTGCCCTATCGCAACTTATCAGCCAGAAAGTATACACCGGGGATTCTCCGTGGCTGAGGAAACGGGCTGGTACAGCGTCTCTGTTTCATATGCTCGGAACTGTACCTTGAGTTTTATATTGTATGCTGAAGATGACATAAGCCATCTTCAGTGACCTACAATACAAAATGATACTTGTATTATATTACACATATTGATAATCTATAATACACTAAAGGGCCCTTCACACAGTCAGGAGTGCGAGCTGGAATCACTCGGAGTAGGTGAAAATTCGGACTCCTGGACCTATTCGCGGTAAAAATAGATGGCTCCTAGTGACTCTAGCGATTCCTAGTGACTCCTGTTAGACTCCCAGTGACTACCGACCAGTCGCAGGCGATTGGCCCTGTCCGACAAAATGTTCACCGTGTTTAAAGTTCTCGCCGTGAGTCGGAACACTCCCAGTGACTCCCAGTGAGTCGCGATCTAAATCGCGGACAGTGTTCTGTTTCAGTTCTCAGTTTCACCGGGAGTCACTGGGATATAGATAGGTAATACATGCGAGTCACTGAGGGTCAATGGGAATCGACGGGAGTCACCAGGAACCGCCAGGAGCCACTGGGAGTCACCGAGCATGCTCTCCAAGTGGCAGGGGCACCCACAGAGATACCTGTAGTGGGTGCACATGTAAAGGGTACTTCACACAGTCAGGAATGCGAGCTAGAATCACTAGGAGTAATGACTCCTGTTGATTCCTGGGAATACAACCGCGAGTGTCTGAAATTCCCTGTGCACTCACAACACCGTAGGAGCCAGCTGGAGTGTATCTGCGAATCACTGGGAGTCACTGGGAGTCACCGGGATAAAACCGGGAATGAAGTGCGAGTTATTGAAAAGTTGAAAATTAATGGTCGCTTTCGGATTAGTGTAATATACAAGTCGATAGGAGTAATACAGGAGTCACTGGGAGTCACCGAGCATCACTGGGAGTTGTTAGGAATGAGATGCGAGTATGCTAGGCATGGCCCCCATTGTGCACAGCCCCTATATAAAGCTCGGTTCACACATACCCGTCCTGAGCTCCCGTCCGGCCCCGACCGAGACAATAACTTCTGTGTGTGTCCGTGTATGTCCCGTGGGTGTCCCGGCACAACACGTTTTCTGGCAGTTGCCCCGACCCACACGGTCCATTTTATGCATGCATAAAAAGGACGCCCCCTAGGCACGGCGAAATAAGAGGTCGGGGCCGGACGGGAGCTCAGGACGGGTATGTGTGAACCGAGCTTTAGGGACCCCCAAGCTGTGCCACGCCACATCATCATTAACTATTATGACTGTATTCATACATCATTACAGACATTAATATAATACGATAAGACCGTATTATTATGTACCGTAAGGTCATGATACCAATGCTTACTATACTTTACGAAACAAATATATTTAAACTATTGTCTAAATAGTGGATAGTTAATCTTTCCCACCTTGTTGTTTTCATTTACTACCGAGTTCTGTAATATTTCATACGATTACCTAAAATAGGTAACACTTATAGGTTGTGTTAGTTTGCTTAGGTTAGGTCAGGGGAGTTGCAGAACTAGATTATTAACCGGCGACTACAACGGCCCCTAAACAACCAAGCCATGATTCCGCTGGCTCAAAGTCTACCCCGGTGACTACAACGCCCCTCGAAGTAGTAATCCAAAACTCCACTCACGACCACCAAGCGAACTTGACATTTCAAAACACATACAAATAAGTATCCACCACTCTCGTGGATACTTGTAGAGTACAAGTAGGGTATTGTAATATTGACCATACATTGTTCACATTATTAATTACCTCACCTACCGTAATTTCCTTCTCTACACGTAATCACTGGGTGAATACAATGTCTTGTGGGAAATTGTACTTACACAGGTTAATACTAGGCCTATTTATAATGTTTGACCAAGAAAAGTAAACTATCCATTATACTGTATAATTATTATACTTTCACGTGAGGAGTACTACAGGTTTATATGAATAATATTTTTATTAATCCACCTTCATTTCACTTTGAGATAGCTTGCGAATGCACCTACAATTAATAAATACTGCACAATTGTTTGGGGGGGGGGGGGGGAAATCCCCATGTGGGTAGGCTCAATTTGCTCACCATCTACACCTATGACTAGCGGGTCCTTTATTACGTGTGCGCCCACTACAGGTATCTCTGTGGGCGCCCCTGTCGCTTGGAGAGCATGCTCAGTGACTCCCAGTGGCTCCTGGTGACTCCCGTCGATTCCCAGTGACCCTCAGTGGCTCGCATGTATTACCTATCTTTATCCCAGTGACTCCCGGTGAAACTGAGAACTGAAACTGAAACCGAAACCTGTCTGCGAATCAGATACGAATCACTGGGAGTCACTGGGGAATCACTGGGAGTCACCAGGAATCACTGGGAGTGGTCCGACTCGCGGCGAGAACTTTAAACACGGTGGACATTTTGTCGGACAGGGCCAATCGCCCGCGACTGGTTTGGAGTCACTGGGAGTCTAACAGGCAGGGGCGTAACTCCCGGGGGGGACAGGGGGGACATGTCCCCCCCAAAGTTTGAGTCGGCGGGGACACAGTATACTTTGTCCCCCCCCAATAAAATACAAATATTATGATTAAATATCACGCTTCTACAAAGACTGTTAGAGCAAGGAAAATAGAGTTGTTACACCTTTGAAACTGACAAACTGTGTCCCCCAATAGAAAATAAATATTATGATAAAATATTAATTATATCACCGTTATCACGCTTCTAAGTTCTAAAATATCAGAGCACGGAAAATAGAGTTGTTACCCCTTAAAAGTTAAAACTGTTCGGAAGTTTTCTTTTAACCTCTGAACAAAATGTATGTAGAGTTTGTAGGAACATAGTTAATCATTAATTATATTATAAAGTATCGTGAATATTTATTCATTATATATTTAATTACTATAATTATCTATGAAAATGAAAGATTAATTTATTTCTGCAATTTTTTTCGTTCTTGAATGCGGCATGCCAAACGTTTCATTGTTTACATAATACAAATGAGCAGTCTCCTCAGCAAAAGACAGAAGGGTGTGAATAGGCCTAGTTATTTTTATTATTACTATTTTAGGGTTTTGTGTGCAATGTACTCTGGATGTGGCTCCTCTGATTACTGCACAGGCATTATATAAGCAGGAATGTGGCATTTTGTAGTAGTTTGATGCATTGTAAGGAAGTTAGGGGACTGAAAATTTACCTCAAAACTACAGTTGGGCAAAGTTAAAGAAGTGAAGATTTTAAAGTAAACGAATACATACTGGTAGCCTATGATCGGTATCAATTTAATGGAATGGACCTACATCAAACTATGGACAATGTTAGCCAAGAAATGGGACTCTCTCTCATATATATACTGTACAATTAATGCTCCAGGTGGATAGTATAGCATTTATTTTATATCATCACCATCATCATCATTACCACTATTGAGTCAAAGTTCTATAATTCTAGGGTAAGCATGTAACCAAATATTTCATGGCATCCATGCATATGTCACATAATTGCTTTCAGATGCTTATTGTTAAACCACCCATATTATTAAGTTTACCACTCCAAATAGCCCTCACAATGCTCCTAAAATGAGCTCAAATTTCAAAAAATTTCGGGGGGGGCTCACAGCGCCCCCCCAGACCCCCCAGCTGAACAGCTCGCTTCGCTCGCCTGCCACTACATTATCCCCCCCAACTTTTGGGAGCCAGTTACGCCCCTGCTAACAGGAGTCACTAGGATATCGCTAGAGTCACTAGGAGTCATTGATTTTCAGCGCGAATAGGCCCAGGAATCCGAATTTTCAGCTACTTCTAGTGATTCTAGCTCGCATTCCTGACTGTGTGAAGTACCCTTAATAAAGGGCCCATTATTCATGGGTGTGGGTGGTGAGCAAAGCGAGCCTGCCTAGCTGGGGATTCCCCCCTCCCCAGACAATTTCGCAGTATTTATTAATTGTAGGTGCATTCTCAAGCTATCTCAAAGTGAAATGAAGGTGGATTAAAAAAATATTATTCATATAAAAATGTAATACTCCTCACCTGAAAGTATAATATATATATGTGTACTTTAGTTTTCTTGGTCAAACATTATACATAGGCCTAGTACGAACCTATGTAAGTACAATTGCCCACAAAACGTTGCATTTAACACAGTAATTGTGTGTAGAGAAGGACATTACTGTAGGTGAGGCATTTAATTATGTGAACAATGTATGGTTAATGTTACACTAGCCTACTTCTAGTTTACAAGTTCTTCAACTCCCCTGCCCTAACCTAACCAAGCTGACATAATCTATAATTGTTACCCATTTTAGGTAATATTATGAAATATTACAGAACTCGCTAACGAAGGAAAAAGAAAATGTGTGAAGGATTAACTAGGCACTCTTTAGACAATACTTTACATATATTTGTTTCTTAAATTATAGTACGCATTGATATAATTTCCGTACGGTACATAATAATACAGACTTATCATATTCTATTATTGTCTTTAATGATGTATGAATACAGTCATAATATTTAATGATGATATTAGAGGACTGTAGTCATAGCCTATAAAATACATACTTGAGGGATGGCAACTTTAAATTATAGGGTCACACACATCATGCCTGGAGGCTCACAGTGGATGCACGTGTGTCCAGTGCTTCCCTCTGTGGGAGCCCCTGGGAAGCGGCAAGTCTACTGTGAGTTGGTGGCAACACCGCACCACGAGTTGGCAGCCGCGCGACACAGGTCATTCCTAACAACTCCCAGTGATGCTCAGTGACTCCCAGTGACTCCTATCTAACTCCCAGTGACTCCTGTATTACTCGTATCAACTCGTATATTGCACTAATCCAAAAACGACCGTTTATTTTCAAATTTTCAATAACTCGCACTTTATTCCCGTTTTTATCCCGGTGACTCCTGGTAACTCCCAGTGACTCCCTGTGACTCCTTGTGACTCGCAGAGACACTCCCGCTGACTCCTACTCTGTCGTGAGGGCACGTGGAATTTCGGACAGTCGCGGTCATATTCCCAGGAATCAACAGGAGTCATTGCTCCTAGTGATTCTAGCTCGCACTCCTGACTGTGTGAAGGGTCCTTAATGGTGAAAACACAAGATGGGATGATTACACATGATATAAAGGATAGGCAGTCTGAGTGTCATTCAGGGTACACTCAAGGAACAAGGATTCTAAAAAGACAACAGGACAGTCTTCAGATAATATTATACCATTCAGTAATTATACTGTTATACTTCTTAATACACGACTTGATTAAGTGCAGACGGGAGTTAAAACATTAAATTAAATTTGTTTACCGTTTTGATTGCTATAGGTCCTTTCTAAGTTGTATAAAATCGCCTACTGTTAGCAATACAAATAAATTAATAAATATAATTAAACTGCCATGTTATTGAATGGGATCACAGTTTTTATTATAATGGGTGTCACACGAGAGCCTGGATTCGAAACTGCATAATAAATCGTAGGCTTGTCCACCATTCTTTAACTGTCTTCGTAGCGCAATGGATAAATGCACTGAATTTCGGTGTGAGCATCCTAGGTTATAATCCCTGGACTGCCACATGTATTTGTTGATTTCATTAATTGAGTTTAGGAGTAAAGTCGGTTGGTGGAGGGAACATAATAATATTATTGTTCGACATTTTTTGTTACCATTACTTGAATCCTTTGCACTGGTATCCAACACTAGATGGAGGGTACATTAAATCAGGAGGCAGAAATGTTGATGACATTTACCTCATAAGCTGCCAGACCAATGATAACGATAAATGTTAAGGGGAAAAGCGGTCGTCTTAATAATTAAGATATCGTATAACTAATTCTGCATCATCAAATTCGACAGATTGGATTAACATAATGTAAGTTGTTCTACTTCTTTTCTCTATATATCTGTGACCTTAATTTTTCCAAATTAATCAAGATACTCATATAAGTGGACTAACACAAAGAGCTATAACTTCACCATGGATCAATTCTATATGTCTTTCCGACCGATCATCTCAAGAAGACAGCCATTGAACTCGAAATCCAATCTTCCAAACATCAAAGCACCCACCTCTATTCATCCAAATTCAAACGAATGATTATGAATGGGGATTATTAGAGGGAGTTCCACGACCCCACACATGCTATATACGGAAGCGATTGTGTCCATAATCGAACACATAAACAGATAAAGTGGCAGCGATACATACAATCAGTGTATTACATTTAAACACTTTCTTAAGGGAGCACACATCGCCTTTTTTTCTCTTGCTCTCCCTCTCTGTTTGGCTTGTATCCATTTGGCCCCATTCAGCCTACTGTATTAAGACGTTTACCCCATCCAGGTGTCAATATTTTCCTGGCGAGCGGTAGCGAGCCAACATATATATATATTTTTGTTTTGACAGTAAGCTAAAATTGTACATTTTTCGAAAGAAAAATGTTTCCGGCGAAGCCGGATTTCTCCATACAATGCTGGCTCGCTATTGCTCGCCAGGAAGAAATCGACACCTGGATGGGGATAAACGTCTTAAAACAGTTGGCTGAATGGGGTTGAATGGATACAAGCCAGAGAAAGAGAGAAAAGGAGAGAAAGAGAAAAAAAGGCAGGCGTATTTGAGGATGCATTTCTTCCTATTATTCTGGCCATCATTAGAGGATTTTAAAACACTTTGGAAGGAATTGTGGGAGTCAGAGGGTAAATTGAGATAAACTGTATCTCGTTAATTCCTAAACGGCACTTGAAACCTTAGTAAAATAGTCTAATATTAACTGTAAAGAAATTAAATTTAGCTTTCTAAAACATATTTGTGATGCTTATTATAAATATATTCCCCAATGAGTGCCACATCATTGACGCATTATATGTTTGCAAATTAATGTTCTAACTGTTCACCATGTGTATTTCAATTGATTTAACAGAATTTTACCCCATAATTTTGACCATGTACAGTAAAATCTAGAACAAAATTACATAAAACCTCCATAATTTTAAGTTATGGTTATCGCTCTTTTCATAAAGAAGAAGAAAGTCTTTAACACACACTGAATTTGTATATAATTTTGTTCAGATTATGTTTTCTTTTTTGTACAGCATTTTATGTCTGCATTAACAGAGGGAAAGGAGTTGAATATGTGAGGGTTGAGGAGAGTATTGCGAATGTCTGTACAGTGTAAGCAAACAAACAAACAGTCAATTGAATTATGAGAAGCACATTCGGGGTCAAAAGTTATGTTCAAAAATTTAACTCTTTAATTAATTTTGCTTCATATTGAACCACTTGACTACAATGTGAATATTTTTTTGCAATATGAATTACATGAATTGTAACAAAATTGGTACATAATGTATGCGTAAATATTGTTAAACTCTTTTCTAATATTGCATTCCATATAAAATATATTTATATTATGCAATTTTTTTTTCTTCATAAGCTTGAACAAAAGTGTTTGAGTTGTTACGCATAACAATAATTACACACTGATTTTATATACCAATATTTGTTTTACATCTACTGTATTTTTTTTCTATGTGGATGAGGGAGACAAAAGGCAAAACTGCCTTGACAAGTGCCTCCCCCAGAGTTGAAAGAGTGACAGGGCCAAAATCAAGGAATGTTCGAGTCAAAATGTCTGGACACATGGAGTTTCAAACAGTTTAAGTCAAAGGATGAGGGAAAGATGGATTCAGAGAGAGAGTTCCAGGGATCAGCTGTTAAATAGAAGAAAGATTGGGAGTATCGTTTCAGTCTTGGGTTGGAGAGTTGTACAGAGTAGGGGTGGGATTGTGTTTTGCAAAACGGGTACTATGTACCCTACGTAGAGGAGGTGGGTTACACTGAGAGAGCTCTGAGGAACACTGATTATTGTAGTAGCGATAGAATAGTGATAGAAATGCAACATTACGGCGAAGAGAGAGAGAGATTGCAGAGAGTCGGAAAGTGGATGGGAGTTAATGATACGAAAGGCTTTCCTTTCTACCTTGTCAAGAAGTGATGTGTGAAAGAATCCTCCCCACACATGTGAACAATACTCAATACAAGGACGCACTGCGCCCTTGTACAGAGCAAGGAGCTATGCAGGGGTAAAGAATCCCTTGAGGCGGTTGAGCACACCTAACTTTTGGGAGGCCGCCTTAGCAAGAATGGTGATATGGTACTTCCACGAGAGACCAGAATAAAGAGAGACCCTGAGAATATTGAGAGAAGGTGAAGGGTTAATTTTTGTAATGTTGAAGTATAAGGAATAGTCCTCTGGGAGTTCACGGCAGGTAGATAGTTGGAGAAATTGGGTTTTGGAAGCATTAAAGGTACCGTAACAAGGGTTTCTCTGCCCCAATTGGAAATGGTAGTTAGATCAGAAGATAAGTGTTGTATGGCTTCGTTACCTTTGTTTTTGAGGGATTGTTTGTTGGGTGGTTCTGGAAAACTAGTTTCATAGTGTAAGGTAGAGTCATCAGCATATGAATGGATAGGACTGGAGATACAGTTGAGAAGATCATTAATGAATATTAGAAAGAAAATTGGAAATGGAAAATTGGAAAATTGGCAATCTTATTCAGAATAGGAGGAACCTTTTATAGATAAAGGGATACACTCTATCTCAATAAACTATTTGATTCCTACACATTCTTCCAAATCTAAATAAAGTCATCTAATAAGAGCCAGACAAAAATGACGGAATGTATCCCGTTATTTTGAATGGGTTAAAATACATTTAAATGCTTCAATAGTCTATCTATCTATCTATCTATCTATTGCCGGACGTCGTGATCCCCGAAGGAGTGGCCACGAACAAAATGCCCCCATGCACCTCTGTCCCCGGTCAGTTGATGCTCCTCCTCCCATCCAGCACCGCCTTCACTCATATACTTCTTCACTCCATCCTTCCAACTCCCTCTCTGTCCTTCCACCTCGCTCTTGTACATCCTCATAGTCATTCTCTTGCTTCCCATACGTTTCATATGGCCGAACCATCTTAAGGTGTTCCTTTTCACACTTTTCAGCACATCTACATCCACACCACACCTCTCTCTTACTTCCACATTCGTCTGTCTATCCCTTCATGTAACTCCGCACGCACTTCTTAAGAAACTCAATTCCACCCCTCTCACTCTTGGTCTGAGTCTTTCCACCAACGTCCATGCTTCGCTCCCGTAAGTCAATGTCGAGATTACCACAATGTCATGCAAGGACTTCTTTACTTCCATGCTGACCACCCTATTTCTTGTTACTGCTTTCAGCATTCCTACAACCCTCTTCCCCTGTTGCACCCTCTCCCGCAATCCTTCATCCATACTCCCATCTTCAATAGTGCAACAAGTTTTTAATTCAATTAAAATCAACTGCCTGATGAACCTACTCAGCTTAGGAACGACCCATGGGGCATAAAAGGTTTACCAGACATGGGATGTTGTCAAAGGTTGTTGGGTATCAATGTGTTCAGGGGACCTCCCTGAACAACTTCCAGGTGGACTACCCGAAAAATATGCTGCTGAACAAAAATGGCCGCCATTTTTAAGTAGTGTTGACCAATTTTGAAGATAATATTTGAATAAAACCTCCTTTCACTATGTGTGGAATGTCACGTTTAAGGAAATTAAATTATATTCATGATGATATAACATTTAATGAGCTTAGTGGTGATTTTCATTACCATATCTGGCTATAAATATGATTTTTTGCCTTTTTTTTACAAAATATAAATTCCACCGTAATATAAATTTCTCTATTTTTCACAAATCCTTTTCAGTAATGAATTGAAGCTTTCCAGGAAACTGCCCATATATATGGTTAAGGTAAGCAAGGTATTCACTTCCTAATCACTATCTGAGTCACTGCTACTGTCACTGAACTCGGTGTCACAATATCCTGCATCCTGCTACATTTGATTGATAGTCCTTGGCAGCAGCATCCCAAGTAGCATGGAACTGCTTTCTGAGCACACAAGCAGTTCCTCTTG
>JBAKBP010021832.1:0-39947 GCA_037953745.1 Lithodes maja | reverse complement strand
GGTAGGGCAGGAAGAGACTCCGAGGCAGCAACGTTACACACGGAGAGAAAAAAGGGTTGCTCAGTTTGATATTGGGGGAGGACTTGGGTTGCTTCGGAAGCATCTAGACAGGTTGGTTCCCTCAGATATTTGTAAACTGCAGTTGGAGGATCCGGAAGTTCAGAAGTGTGGTAATGGTGCTGTCGAGATCAAACACGAGGACGGGGAAACATGTCAGGTGAACCTGTTGGAGGAGTTTGTGAGGCAACCACCTGAGCAGCCTACTGTCCCTGCATTGGTCTGCCGTGGCCAAGGTGGAGAAGGAGAAGGGGGCAGTAGGGCACAGGTGGAGGAGAGTAGGGATTGTCATGTCTCGGCGGAGCAGTGGGCGGGGGACACGAGTCTGGTGGCTGTGGAAGCGCTAGAGCACCTGCCTGAGCAGGAGTGTGCAGTGCTCCAGCACCAGCTCGGTTCATACCCCACTGGTCGTGCCGAGCCCCTGAGTCTCACAACTCGGGCGGTGCAAGATGTTCCGCGGGCAGGTTACGTGGATGTTGAAAGACCGTTAGCCTCGTTGTTTCGGTGGTTCAAGGTGGGCGACGAGGCTTTGGCATGGTTGCCGGGTCAGGGTCGACCCATGGCTGCCAAGGGTGGTGGTCAAAAGGAGGACTTTGAGCAGATTGGTGAGGTTGGCTGTGGCATAGAAGTGCCCAGTCGTCGCATAGCCTCCCAATGCTGCTCTAGTCAATTGCAACAGCCCTACCATAGACCGACTGTATCTGGCCATGTCGCTAAAAGCGGTGATGCTGCGCAGGCAGATGTAGTCATAAGGAATGCGGGGGTGTGCATGTACGGTATCGGCGGGGAAGCCTTCGCAATAATGAACTATGGGAGTGACTGCACAGGTGGTACTGATTGTCCCTCTCATGACCTGGCTGTTCTAGGGACGAAGGTGGAGAAGGAGGGAGACTACAGGTTAGAAGCTGCAGTCTCGGCTGGGTTGTGGAAGGGCACTAGGATTGTTATTCTGCGAGATAAGTTGTTTACTAGGCTGTGGCAGTGCATCCGCATGTTTGTTGCTTCTCCAGGCCTGATGTACGGGGTAGAATCCGACATGCAGGCTGGAGATAGTGCAAGGCTCAGTTTAATTCCCTACCGAATAAATCCTGCTCGACAGCCTGTGGTGCAAGCAGAGCTGGATTACGTGTTGACGAAGGGTCTGAGGGATAAGGAATGTTGTGAGTGGTCGTTGCCTGTAACTTTGCAACCTGTGTTAAGTGGCAAGATCAGTGAGTGTGTTGATTGCGAGAGTGTGTGTGCATTATCCCTGACAGACGCCTATACCTTATCGAGAATTGATGACACCATAGACCGCCTCGGGGCTGCATCGCCTATCACGAAGGTAGAACTAGTGAAAGGTTATTGGCAGGCCCCGTTGCCGGAAAGAGCGAAGAGAAATACCAGTCTTGTGATGAACTGGGCAGTTTATCAGTGCCAGGTGTTGTTTTGCTGCCGGGACACAAGTTGGATGTGCGGCATGCTAAGGGCACTGATAATGTTTTGGCTGATTGCTTGTCACGGGAGGGTTTGGTTGCAGGAGAACCCTCGCCGTTCAGTCAGTGTGTGTTGAGAGTGGAGGAAAATAGGCTGTCACTGTAGTTCAGCCGAAAAAAACAAATTAAAAAAGAAAAAACCTTATAAAAACTCTTTATTTTTATAACGTGTAGAATTTTGTATAAGATGTTGTAGCAGTATCTAAGTTGAATGTTTTCGCTTATTGTCGCTAAGTTAGTTGAACTTGCTCGGTGGAGTGCAACAGTCTTTATTTTTTTTATATATAGTGCCTTGTGTCGCAACAGTGTGTGGTACTATGAGAAGCTTTCTGTTAGATATGAAGAACTTAGTCAAGTGTCTTATATCTTGGGGGAGGTGTGACGCTCCTGCATAGTAGCCACGTGCGGGCATGCACGAGTGTCGGCTGCCCAGCCGTTTAGAAACCGGCTGGCGGCACCCGGCCGGACGGCTTTTCCTTAGTATATAGCCTACGACAATGTAACTAATGTCTGGGATATTCTTATGTTGTTTCACAGCTTGAAGCTGCCCTTATTCTTAACCAACACATCTTAGTATATTTTATTCTCGATAGTTGATTGTTTCATTATTATATATAAGATGTAAGTCTAGTGAGAGTGGGAGGAGACGAGCGGGAGAGAGAGAGAGAGCGAGCGAGCAGGGTGGGGGAGGTGAGTGTTGCTTTTCCTCCTCCTCCCTCCTCCCTCCCGGAGGAGTTGCTCGCCCGCGTGGCCTTTTCTCTCGGTTTTGATTGGCTGGTGGCTCCTGGCGCCTTCTGCAGGCCTGCTGCCGGGTGACGTAGCGGCCTGTGATTGGCTGACCACCGTGCCTTTGTGTGGGATCCTGGAGGGGTCCAGAGGAGCTATTCTCCTCAGAGCTCACCTCACTGTCGTACCCTTCGGACCCCCTTGATATCTATCCCTCTCAACCCCACTTAGAAACTTTCTCTCTTACTTTGTATACCTTCTTTCCACTACTTCACCAATCTATTTAATTATCCCATCCCCTTGATAGACCTTATATCTATTATTGTATTAACGACGAGCTCTCAGATAATTAGATAGGATTTTGGGCCTTATGCAGAGATGTAATTGTGAGACCTAGGAAGCTTTTTTGTTGTCTCATATTTTGTGGTTTCATGCTTGCTAGTGTGTTCTTGTGGCAGGTGAGCAGGGGCTAGACCGGAGGGGAGGCTTTTTACAATCCTTTAAGTAAAGTCTGCTGGTGCGAGTCCTGTGGACCTGCACGACTTTACTAGGATACCCGTGGGAGTCTGGGGGCATTTTCTTGTCTGTGTGCCTGTGTGTCTAGTGTTGTGTTGTGTGAGGGCCCTTGCCTAGTCCACTCAGCACTGCGCTAGCACGCCTTGTGTTTGTTTTAGGGTCGCCAGGAGAGAGTCAGATACTTGGGATCTGAGTCTCTCAAGAGAGCACCCTTTCAATTAGAGTAATTTGGCGCACAGACTTGGGAACGTCCCTAGGCTAGAGCAGGTGGCTCAGCCCGGGTATCCGAAGCCTATATCCTTCCGGCTAGACCTCTGCCACCTGGCAGATTAACAGCTAGCGGTTTATTATATCTGTATGCTTGTTATTGTGCCACAGTTTACCGTCTTTGTGAGCATTGTGAGTCAGGGTGTGGCTTAGAGACTCTGTCCGAGCAGGCTTGCCTGACTAAGAGTGAGAAGCACACCTGTATGTGGTTATGTTGCGAGTTGCTGCCTTTATTTAATTATACCTATGCCATTATACACTGTAGGTCCTATCACTAGTATTATTCCTGCTTATTAGTTAAGAGTTCTCTAAATCCGTAACCTACTTTCTTTGCTAAACATCAGATCCTACAGTAGCCGCATGCAGTTTAGAAACCTGCATCTTGTCTACCTGTACGATGTTTTGAGGACTGTTTGCTTTCACCTTCTTTCACGCAGGGGTGATTAGTTGTATTAATTAACGTAACGTTAAATGTACTTTCTTCTAGTTTGTTATTAAATTGTTTCTGCAATTTAATTCCGTTATCTATCTTTTCCTTGAAGCTTTAAGTCAACTTAATTGTGTGATCTTTTATATAGCCTGCTTGACTATCAGCAGTCTATAGTGCGTGCACCCTGTAACTGAGTAATAGGATACCTCGTTGTCCAGGCAGGACTCTTGACGGTTTAGGGTGGTTTGTTGCCTGGGTTTATAGATAAGGGTTGGATCTAGCGTTTTCCGTTGTTGCTTGTTGCCGCATACCTAGTCCAATAGAAAGAGCCCAGTGTTTATATATCCCAGGACGTAACATGAGGAACACTGATTATTGTAGTAGCGATAAAATAGTGAGAGAGATGCAACATTGCGGCGAACAGAGGCGGTGATTTTTTTTTTTTTTTTCTATGTGAGTGAGGGAGACAAAAGGCAGAACTGCCTGTAGCGAGTGCCTCCCCCAGAGTTGAAAGAGTGACAGGGCCAAAATCAAGGGACGTTCGAGCCAAAATGCCTGGACACACAGAGTTTGAAGCAATTTAAGTCATAGGAAGAGGGAAAGACTGATTCTGTGAGAGAGTTCCAGAGCTCAGCTGTTGAATAGAAGAAAGATTGGGAGTAACGTTTCACTCTTGGGTTGGAGAGTTTCACAGAGTATGGGTGGGATTGTGTTGCAAGACAGGTACCACGTGCCCTACGTAGAGGAGTTGGTATACACTGGGAAAGCTCTGAGGAACACTGATTATTATAGTAGTGACGTAAGAATAGGTTTTTACACCATACCTGAAAGAGGATTTATGGAGCTCCGATCTTAGTCTCAACCATCTTAACAATTTTACCAACACACCTAAACTTCGTTAGATGCTGAAATAGCCTCCCCGAAAATATGCCCTGGCCGGGAATTGGACTCGGGACTCTTGGGTTATGAGGCAGTCACTCTACCAGTTAGACCAATAGAGATATCTTTCTTGGTCTAACTGGTAGAGTGACGGCCTCATAGCCTAAGGGTCCCGAGTTCAATACCAGCCCATGGCATATTTTCGGGGGGCTATTTCAGCATGTAACAAAGTTTATGTGTGTTGGTCAAATTGTTAAGATGGTTAAGAGTAAGATCGGAGCTCCATAAATCCTCTTTCGGGTATGGTGTAAAAAACTATTCCTACAGAAGCGATAGAATAGCGAGAGAGATGCAACATAGCGGCGAAGAGAGAGATTGCAGAGAGTTGGTGACTGGACCAAAGGCAAAAGGCGTTCATTTTAACTTTGTCTAGGAGAGCGGTGTGAGAGGAACCTCCCCACACATGTGAACAATACTCAATACAAGGATGCACCGTGCCCCTGTACAGAGCAAGAAGCTGTGCAGGGGTAAAGAACCCCCTGAGGCGGTTGAGCACACCCAGCTTCTGGGAGGCTGCCTAAGCAAGACTGATAATATGGTCCTTCCAAGTGAGAGCAAAAGAAAAAGAGACACCAAGAATATTGAGAGAAGATGAAGGATTGATTTTTGTATTGTTGAAGTATAAGGGAAAGTCCTCTGGGAGTTCCGGACGGGTAGTTAAAATGGAGAAATTGGGTTTTTCCGTTTTGGAAGCATTAAAGGTAACAAGGTTTTCTTTGCCCTAATTGGAAATAGTAGTTAGATTAGCGGATAAGTGTTCTATGGCTTCATTACGTTGTCTTTGAGGGATTGCTGGCTGGGGCGTTCTGGAAATCTAGTTGAGTAGTGTAAGGTAGAGTCATCTGCGTATGAATGGATGGGACTGGAGGTACAGTTGAGAAGATCATTTATGAAAATTAGAAAGAGAATGGGAGATAGACAGAACCCTGAGGAACACCGGAGTTGATAGGATGAGGAAGTGAACGATGTCCGTCCACAACCTCAGCTATGGAACGACTGGAAAGGAAATTAGAGACAAAGGCACAGATGGAGGGATAGAAACCGAAGGAGGGTAGTTTAGAAATTAGAGATTTGTGCCAGAATCTGTCGAAGGCCTTCGATATATTTAGCACAATAGAAAAGATCTCACTGAAGTCCCGAAAGGAGGATAACCAAGAGTTAGTAAGATATGAAAGAAGATCACCTGTAGAGCGATCCTTAAGGAAGCCATACTGGCGATCTGAGAGTAGATTATGAGAAGAGAAATGCTTAAGGAATTTTGAAGTAAGAATAGTTTCAAAAACTTTAGAGATACAAGAGATGAGACCAATTGGACAATAGTTGGAGGGTTGAGAGCGGTCACCCTTCTTTGAGACAGGTTGAATGAGAGCAAACTTCCAGCAAGAAGGGAAGACGTTAGAGGAGAGACAAAGACGAAAGAGTTTGCCTAGGCAGGGAGTCAGCACAGTTATTGAGTACAACAGGAGGAACACAGTTCGGACCGTACGCCTTCTAGTCCAGCGGCGAAAGTATGATTTTGGGCTGAGGTGTGTTTTTCGGTATATACAATGTTTTATTGTTGTTTCAAGGCGTTTGATATCTACTGATAATAAATCAAGTGGGTGCCAAAGTCGCACCCTTGGGGAAAAGTTTTTATACACATTTAAACAAAATGAATCGTTAATCAAAATATGCCTAATTTTCGGACAGTATAAAATCCTCCATACTGAATACACACCAGTACCGTACACACAACACGTTTATTTGTCCTATACTATATCATATTGTGATATGTTCATTCATCTTTAAGCCAATATACCCTTCTTTCGAACACAATATACATTTTTCAACACATAAACATAGTAATACTTGATACAAAATGGAAATATGCGATGGCTGAAAGGAAATAACAGATTGTCATTAAGCTTATATTAAGAATACTTTATGGTATCACTGTAATAATGGATGAAACACAAAATTGAGTATAAAATTGTTTACATTGAATTATGATTATATGAATTTTACTTTCAAAATCTTTGAATCTTGGTCTTTCGGTTACGTCTCATCGGACTAGTCATCTAGTTTGTTCATCAGCGTAGGAGTTGCCAGATTTTGTTCGCTCACTGCAGCAGTCGTTACTCCCGTTGCAGCTGCAGAACATGGAGCAGGCGAGTTGGGCCACAACACATCCACATCTGGCTGTTGAGCATGGCGTGTTTGACGAACATCCACATTTGATGATTTGCAGAACTTCAATAGGAACAGGTGGCACCTTGTCTGCCACTGTCATTGGGACCAACCCATGACCAGATTCATCCTTCGACCAGCCATACCTCACAGGATCCAGACTGGGTGGGTCAGGGGACAATGCAGACTTCCAGATGATCGTCTGGTAATGTACATGCTGAAGGAATGACTCAGTTGTGGGAGAAAGCGTCTTCACTTTAGGTGCAGCTGTAATCTTCTTGTTTGACATCTTGGAGCACCATACATCATAACGAATGGCTGACATATTGCTTGTCTGTTTGGATCCATAACAAACACCAATGAACCTTGTGGCCTCGGAAACAACTTCATCCATGTCTGCATCAGGATCTCCAAGACTTGGTAACAGATGACCAAGTCGCATCTGTTTCAGTGCTGTTGCCTTACCTATGCCCCACATATATGAAACCGTATCACAGCCGGTCATCGCATGTATTGCAAGGAGTTGCTCTGAATTTCCTCCCTGTTGCTGTGATGTCGCCTTGATGTCCAGAATTTGTCGACCAGCAATTGGACTCACCATTATTACTTCACATGCGAGTTTGTGTTGATGGTAGAAATGGACAAGCAGCACAAAGACGTCCGTGTCGTCACACACAACTGATATGCTTTTCATCCCAGTTGATGCCAACTGTATCATCCGCTGAGGTATCACAACATCAGCTTCCTCATGTGTTGTTCTGAGCTCCTGTCTCGTCCTCTTAGTACCACTGCTTACTTCTATGGGGACTGGGTCTTTGGCAGTGATAACGAGTTTTGGTGTGTTCCTTGGTAGTTCTGTGACCTTCTTCGACAAGTCTTCACACAAGATGTCAATGAGCTGGACCTTGTTTGCTGTTACTGTTAGCGTCACTTTCTGTGGTGGCAGTGGTGTTTCTGGTGAAAGCTGGTGTCGCCTACTTGCATCCTTGCCAGCACGGCTTATCCTTGCCACGTTTTTTACACTTTCGTCATAGTACCGGTCAAAAATCAGATGGACTTCAGTCATCAGCAGTCGGTTGATTATGTTCTTGGAGAAGTTGTTGGCAAAGTCTTGTACTGTTCCGCTGGCTGGCCACTGTACAACCAAAAGTAGTGCACAACCATCAATGATTATTACCTGTGGACCTCTGCCATACCCATAGCTTACTCTGACTGTTCCTTTTACTTATATATCTTCTAGATCTCGAGTGACGGCGTCTCTTCCGTGGATTGACCTCCCAATCTACCAAGATTGGAAGCCAAAGCGTCACATTTTTTCCCTTGCCCCTCAATTTTCTCTTCATAATTGCTGAGGGGCACAGGGCCCTGGGTGGGACTTTGGTTTCCCGGGCGTTTCCGCACCCTCCTCAGCTCCCCGCCATGGAGTGGCTTCGGTCACCCAGGCTTTATTGTGGTCGGCAGGGAAGGTTCTGTGGGGGCGCTCGGTTATGGCCTTGGCCGTGCTCGGGGCCTTGGGGCTGTTCGGCCAGGCAGCTTGGGGAACAACAACAACAACAACAACAACCTGTGGACTACATACTAATCTACTCGATCGTTCAACTTGTAGTTTTTTCTTGAGTATGGATTTTGTTGTTGTGATCCTCATGTCACCATTGTCTTCAAACATTGAGGAAGGGACTGGTGACAGTTCGTATGACAGTACATCCTTAACGTCTATTTCCCTGGACTGTTGGAGGCACATCACCCTTGTGTATATGAGCTCAGTGTCATAGACAGGCAAACCATCAACTTTTATGTACTTCTTGCTCACAGCCATTGTAACAACTTTTTTTGGAGTAACACTGTGGAACTCTTTTGGCCAAGTAGATTCAAATTCCTGCATCTGTTTGTTGCCAATGACGAGTGATTCTGCTACATTCACTTTATCGGAGGCGATTCTTCCTGTTACGATATTGACAAGATGATCAGGATGGCTTTCAGGTTTCAGTGGATCAATCGAAGCGCTCAACTTGGTTTGTATTTTACATCTGTCCTCGGCATCATTGGCTATTCTACCTGGATTCTCTTCTTTGTGGCGCGTTACAGAAACCTGACCTCCTTGTTCTGTCATCAGCGACAAGCCTTTCAGCAGTGTGCTGCAGATATGAAGGCTCAGTGCCCATCTCGTCACAGTGGCTGGTTTCAGTGTGATCCCAATAAGTCCACCCGGGCCTTTACCATACCGCATAAAGGTAGTTTCGATGAACATGTCTGACCATATTCCATTCCATAGCCCACGGGAGTGACGCATGACATGTTGTCCCCGAAAGAAGTCCTCCAAGATGTCATCAGGAAGTCGCTCCATAGACCGTAGGTAGTAGAGCCCATACCTAGCATAGTTTGTATGTCCAGAAGCAAAGAAGTAGGGGATCATCTGTTGAACTGACCACATGTGCAAAGGCCAGTCCCCTTCACGCTCTGCCCGTATGAAAATCATCATGATGATCACCGGCTTGATCAGATTGTCGACCCAAAGTTTTGTTGTTGAGCTGAGTGCTGCTTGTGTGTCGAGTCGTTCCATTAGGTCGTCTTGACCCTCATTGTTTGACAATGTCTCTCGCAACAGCTCTTCCACCACCATTCGCAACGCTCGAACATTTTGCGGGAACTTTTTTCCGGACAGCATTTTCTGGACTCCTCCGAAGGCAGATTGCAAGATTTCTTCCAAGCCACTGTTGCACATGAGAGTTCCCACAGCACCGACAAAGCTCATTAACATATGCATGCCACCCAGGCGTGGAATAAAATTTGGAAACTTGTCCGGGTATACCCACAGCACATGTACCGCAACACGATAGAGCTGTTGATCGTTGGTGAATAACGTGAAGGCTTGGCCTGTACTGCAAGTCAGTTTCTGTGCTTCGTTCATCGCTGTCATGATAGTATCCAGTTCTGATGGAACCATGTCAATTAATGGCGTATATATGGCTTTGGTCGCTGGATGAATGGAGTGTCCTTGTTCTCGTGAGGCCCGGGTGTTAACCCTTAATTAGCGGCGCGCAACATAAGTCGAGTATAATAAATCTGGACTATCTGGCGGCGCTCGACATAGGTCGTGTGGCAATTTCAGCACGTAATGTTGCTGAGAGAGAGAGACAAGTGGTGGCAGGAGAGTAGCGAGCGTATGACTGCTCCAGACCACCGCGGCGAACCTACTGACACGAATCCCACCTCCTCCCTCCCTCTCTCACTCGCTATATACGGAATTGTATGGGGAAAGTGCCGAATTACATGCTTTTTGCACTCGCGTTGCACGGTTGTTGCAAGAAAACTAGCCATCATAAAAGGATCGTTATGGTGTCATTGGAAAGCTCTGTTTATGCCCTTTCAGGGATAGATACTTGTTTTACGCTCTGGGTCTTATTTAGGCATGAAAATGATCACGTAAACAGCCCTATTTTGGGTAAAAACACCCCGCTAGGCGGTACATATAAATAAACCGCCTAGGCCGCTCGTAAGGTGTTAAAGCCATTGTACTCTGGTATGTCTTTCTCCCGGATGACCTTTTGCAGGAAGTCATAATCAACTGCTCTTGCCCTTGCCAGTGATACCTGTTGAGAAGCAAGCATCTTGAGAGATGGTACTGTACGTGTTGCATCTTGCACTGGCATTGGGGGTTTCCTTGGTCCAGTATAGCGCTGGATGGGGATTGCTGGAGATACTTCATTTTTCATCTCTTCTTTCTTGATACGCCGAATCTTTTCATTTCCAGCTGAAAAAGGACTCTCATCTGTTTGAACCTGAGTGAGGAGAAGGGCAAGAGAATGTGTTGATCTCAAGCCATTAGGAGAAGATATGGTGGCGTCGAAGATATCAGCCACGGCTTGCACAAGACCGGTCTCACTGTCGAATACCCCCCGAAGGTTGATTTTCTGGGATGCAGCTTGGGCAGCAGAAGCCTTGAACCATAGCACCTCATCATACGAGCAGGTGATTCCAAAAGCATAACACTTGTCAATCAGGCTCTTGTCCTTCATCAAAAGACCTAAAGATACTTGCATGGTTGTTGCTCGATGATTCACGGTGCTGGTGATGACGTTGCCGATGAGAGAAGCCTGCAAGGTGTCTCCTAATTTTGGTGAAATCTGTAAGAGGAGATGAAGCAAGGTTGGACTACAATCATCACGAATAATGTCGGCACTTATTTCTGTTGCATAACTGTTCAAGTCAGGAACAAGTTGTTTTGTCTCCTTTGTTATTCTTGCTGCGACTTTGCGGATGTCCAAATCATCTTGGTCATCATCGTCAGGTATTATCTTGAGGAGATAAGAAGCTTTGCTCCGGAACGCAATAATGCTTGCAATCCCAATTCCGGAGAGGACTAGAAGGTCTGACCCAAAATATGTTGAAAGATGTTCAATCAATGTGCGTCGTTTTAGCTGAATTCCATGAAGAGATACATATAGGTTGTATACTTCAACAGAGTTCCAGATCCGTGTTGGGTCATTGCTGAGTTCTTGGATGACCTCTACAAAGGCAGGATCTGCACATTCATCTGTATGATGCTCCGACTTATGATGGGCATACATCCTACCTCTTGGACCCATGAACTTTGCCATGCACTTCTTGTGGTACTGTGCATCTGCTGCATGAAGGTCGCTGACAGCTCCTTGCACCCGTATCCTGACCTGCTGGGCAATTTCATCCTCTCGAATGGAACATACTTCCAGAATGGAATCTTTGAAGGTCTTCTTGCCAGGTCCCCTTTCAGCAGTTCTGCAATGGACTACTCTTTTCCATCTATGAGGATGACGTGGGTCAGGGGCTGGTTCACACACCTCACCACAAAATAAGCAGTGTGTCAAGAAATCAAACTGGGCAATTTCTGATCGACGTGTTCTTTTTGGAGGGAGTGTTCCACTGCTTTCGTTGATATTTGCCTCCACAAACCTTTTGATGTGGGTTTTTGACGTATATGTCGAAACACAACTTTTGTGACATGAGAGTGCAGTGTTAGGATCATCAGCTACTCTATGCTCTAATTCTACATGCAACCCATGACCACGGATTTTGCTACTTTCTATGATAGTACGCAGGCGCTGGGGCTTAGCAGAGATAAGATTTTCTTTTGATTGTCCACAGTTGAAGAGACACCCCTCTGCTTCATTGAATGCCATGTTTCAAGTCAGTCTGGAATAAGAAAGAGATATAAGAAATAATTTATGTAATATGGCCAAAACAACAAATGGCTCTAAATTATCACATATAAACTATTAGTTGTTTTTATAAGTATATTTGTGTCTGTGAATAAAAATAATAAAACAAATGTGTGGGTAATAATTATTGCCAGCCCATACCTACAAATTATGTTCTACACAATGACAAATTTGGAGATGCTATGTTTATCAGCACAAACATCTAAACAAAATATTTTTTCAAAGCGTAAAACTCCACTGGAAAATAAACAAGAAATTAAATTTGTCCTATTGAAATCTACATTTTCGGAAACAAGCAACAAAAGTTAGGCAGTGGTACTGCACATCAGAGAAAACCAGGCAGAAATCCATCCTAGTTTGGACATAGGTATTACTAATTCATAAAAATATATTTTAGACAGTCGACAAAGTGTTGATAATCGCTCGAAAACGTTCCTTCTTTCTAATTGCAATAACAAAAATTCCCCAAAGGTGCCACAGTGGCACCCAAAGGTGCCACAGTGGCACCCTCTTGTTTTGAGATCAGTATACATATGAGTTATAGAAACTGCAATAAAACATTGTATATACTGCAAAACACGGTTAGTCAGGATTCCACTGGACTATTCTTAGTATTAAGCCCAGAGAGGGTAGAAAGTATATTTTTAGAAGAGATTAGGATATTAGGCATAAGAAGGAGAGAGGGGGGTGGAGAGGGAAGAATAGCACCAGAATCATCCAAGGTGGAGTTTCTAGCAAAAGTTTGAGCGAAGAGTTCAGCTTTGTCAGAGGAAGAAGTGATGGTTGTGCCATCAGAGTGGGAAAGGGGAGGGAAAGACGAGGAAAAGAAATTGTTGGAGAGGTTTTGGCTAGATGCCAGAAAGCTTGGGAAGAGCTAGAGTTGGATAGTTCAGTGCATTTATTATTGATGAAAGAGTGCTTGGCAAGTCGAAGAACAGATTTGGCTTGATTCCGGGCAGAAATATAGGAATATGAGATTCTTGAGTATGAAGGCGTTGGTACCGTTCGAATGCTTCCTCCTTGTTGCGGACAGCAGTAGAACAAGCGCGAGTAAACCAAGATTTTTTTGCATTAGTCTGAGAGAAAGAGAATGGAATGTATGCTTCCATGCCCAATAGGATTACCTCGGTAATGCGTTCAGAACCCTTCGAGGGTCCTCGGCCACGGAAGCAGAAATCTTTCCATGGGAAATCAAAGAAATACTGCCAGAGAGCCTCCTAGTCAGCAGCGCCAAAGTGCCACAAGCGCCGCCGGCTGGGAGGATCGGGTAGCCGTACAGGAGAGATAGGACAGGTGACAGAGATAAGTTTATGGTCGGAAGAGCCCAAAGGAGAGAAAAGATCGACAGTATAAGAAGAAGGGTTAGAAGTTAGAAACAAGTCAAGAATGTTGGGCCGATCTCCGATGCAATCCGGGATACAGGTGGGTTGCTGAACTAACTGCTCTAGGTCATTTAGGATAGAAAAAACGTAGGCTTGTTCACCAGGCTGGTCACTGTGGTCAGTAGTGTGAGAGGAGAGCCATTGGCGGTGGTGAACGTTGAAATCTCTTAAGATGGAGATTTCTGAGAAAGGAGAAATGGATAGAATGTGTTCCACTTTAGAGTTTAGATAGTCAAAGAATTTGAGAAAGTCGATAGAGTTAGGGGACAGATAGACAGTACAGCAATATTTAGTAAGAGAATGACAGGAAAGTTTGAGCCATAAAGTTGAGAATTCAGAGGAGTCGAAATCGGGAACAAGTGAGAGTGTTGTTCATGTATGCACAACATCCGCCTTTGGCTTTGAAACTAGGATAGAGAAAGGAGGACACAGAGAAGGGGTTGCTGGCAGTTGCTTCAGACACCTGAGTTTCGGTAAGAAAAAGAAGATCAGGTTTGTAGGAGGAGAGATGGTGTTCAACAGAGTGAAAGTTAGAGGAAAGGCCACGAATATTGCTGAAGTTGATAGTAAGAGAGACACGCCGTGGTCCAGGGCATCTAGAGGGGTCGTCAGGGGAAGGTTGGGCGGGTGTGGGGGCATTTATGGTCCTCCCTCCCCCCTGGGGTCTCCAAGGCATAGTGATTGTTTATACCGAAATAGACTATAGGTATATCATAAGAGCAGATAAAGAAGGTTAAGGGGGGTCACCGGATTTGTTTTTATCTTTCTCTCCTTTTCTCTCTTTCTCTGGCTTGTATCCATTCGGCCCCATTCAGCCAACTGTTTTAAGACGTTTATCCCCATCCAGGTGTTGATTTCTTCCTGGCGAGCGATAGCGAGCCAGCATTGTTCAGAGAAATCCGGATTCTTTCTATCGAAAAATGTAGCCTACAAATTTAGCTTGCTGTCAAAACAAAAAAGTATATATGTTGGCTTGCTACCGCTCGTCAGGAAAATATTGACTCCTGGATGGGGGTAAACATCTTAAAACAGTAGACTGAATGGGGCCGAATGGATACAAGCCAAAGAGAGAGGGAGAGAAAGATAAAAAAAGCAAGGTGGGCCCCCTTAACCCTAATGTAAATCTGGCTCCAAGCAAAGGGCTAGATCATTACACGATTACAGTAAGAATACCTGCAATATAAACGTAAACGGGTTTGTTAATTAGTGTTGTGTTCGCACATATTATGTGTGCGAGGGTGTTGTCATAGTACGAAGGCTAATAGGGCCCTGGGCTTCCTTCGCAGGAATATCACAAAGTGTAACGCAAAAAAAAAAAATCAAGCTTTCAAATCATTGGTTCGGCCACACTTAGAATACTGCAACACCGTCTGGGATCCACACACTCACAATAATATCAATATACTATATTAGAGGCCATACAAAACAAAGCTGCAAGATGGATCAGACGTGATTACAGACATACTACATCAGTCACTTTGCTCAAACAAGACCTTAAACTAGACACCCTTGTAACAAGAAGACAAATACAGACAACAAATGTTATACAAAGTCACAAACAATCTAGTGGACGTAGACAAAAATACATATTTACACCCTACAAACATACGATTTAGGAGACGCAGCCACTTAAAATACTACACATATCAGGCAAGCACGGACATATTAACCCTCTCCGACATATGACGCAATTTTGAGCCTATTAGGGATACTTTAAAGCCTTTGTTTCCATCAGGAGTATTTAGAAACCTTTAGTTTAGTTACTTCAACCTCTGCAGTTGTCTTTGAGTTAGCTGTGGGCAGAAAACTAATTTTGGAGAGGTAATTATAAGAGTGAGAGAACTCTATTTCTTATTGCTAATCTGGCAACCTCTGCGTCATATGTGCGTGAAAGGGTTCAGACATTAATTTTTTCCCCGCACCATCCATGAGTGGAATCACCTCCCATCTCCCATAGTTAATAGCCCCACTCTTGATTCCTTTGGAAATAGGATCACTTATCATTATCTCCCTAATCCTTGACCCGATCCTATCCTTTGCTTCTAATTCCCCTGCACAACCCCCGCAGATCATGCTGGCCGAGAGCAGCCCTCTGCGAGTCTGCGGGTCCCCCTGACAAGATAAAATACACCGCTTCTGGTTTAGTCAAGTTAACCATAAAATTACATTGTTTTCTATGGAGTACAATTAAATAAGAAAATTATTTTCGACCCCTAACTTTAATATAATCAAATAAACGCCTTTCCATTATTTTTAATTTTTGTTTATATATCGCTATTTCAGAGTTGTTAATTTTAGACAAGCATTTAACAATAATTAAAGAAATCAAATAGTAAAAATAAAGAAACACAAAAGCCAATTTATTGTTATAACCAAGATGTATATACTTTGGAGTCATTACCGGCCTGTAGCCTATAGTCAGGCGTTCACTGACAAGTCCTCATTCTTAGGCTACAGCTGCAGCTATCAGGTGTGTTATTAGTTTGCTCCGAGATTTTTTTATAAATTAATCATACAATCTAGTATTTAGAGATATATCTATTGACAATTGGTGAGAAGATTTATCTATTAACAATTGTTGATCAAAATGACCAACAAGATCCTGTATGTGGGGGAGGTTCCCTGGCTGCGGGAGATGAGGGCTAATGTGATGGAGCTACTGGAACTACACCAAACGGCTGGAAACACACTCGCTCGTTCTGATGCTGTTGTTAGGTCATTTGGTCACACCTTCCTCTACACTTGGAAGGTTTTGATGCAGAAGTCTTTTGTGTCTTGTTATCCTACTGGACTCCAGGAATTCTGGGAATGGATGGCCAACACTGCAGAGTACCAAAAGTTTGGCAGGCCTCACTTGGCACACGTCCTTGCCTGTCTCGATTTTTTCATTGACCCTCCCAAGAAAGTTTCTTCTCAGAAGCTTGTACTGCAAGATCAGCTTCCAAGCTGTACCTGTTCTTACGAACAACTAAAGCCACAGCTTGTTTATAAGCGTTCTCTTAGCTCTGGTGCCTCGTGTGAAACATTTCTGTTTCGGGACAATGGTAAATATCTAGTATGCAAACTGGGTAAGCGAGAAGATTGGAGCATGTTGCAGGCTTTCTGGCGTGAGGCTTTATTGCTGGATCATCTGCGGGGTGCTGGAGGCTCCCCAGCCTTGCATGCCAACTGCTCCGACCGTCCTTGTCTCTTCCTGTCCCGTGTAGAGGGCAAGACTCTAAGTCGTGCGTATAGCCGTCTTACTGCTCGAGGGTTGGTGGAAGTGTTCTTGGCACTGGCACGTAGCCTACAGGATGTTCACAAGGCAGGGGTCCTACATAACGATATCAAAGCCGATAATGTAATTGTCAAGATTCCTATGGCTGGTCTTGGAAAGGTTCGAGCCGCTCTGATTGACTTTGGATTGGGGGCACTAGTAAATGAAGTTGCACATACAAGAAACCATAATGTCATTAATTACATTCAATATAAGTGGTACGCTCCTGAGGTGTTCTTTAACAGAGGGGCATCTTTTGCTAGTGACATTTTTTCTCTTGGTATGATGCTTGAACGTATGGTTGTAAAGCAGATGAAGGCTGGACGACTGAGTGCTTGGCCGGAGGGACTTGAGGAACTTGTGGCCGACATGGTAGAGTACAAAGAGAAGGACCGACCAACTATCACAGAAGTGATCACTAGGTTGACTGCCATACTCCCTGGCCTCCTGTACCTTCAGCGGTCACTGGAAGGGTTCCCTGACTCTGATGACGAGTCTGATGATGAGTCAGATGAGGATGACTCGGATGAGGATGAGTCAGATGAGGATGACTCGGATGAGGATGAGTCGGGTGAGGATGAGAGTGAGTCAGATGCGGATGAGTCGGGTGAGGATGAGTCGGGTGAGGATGAGGGTGAGTCAGATAAGGATGAGGGTGAGTCAGATAAGGAATCAGGTGAGAGTGATTATGATATAGATGGGGTAGACTAGACAAACTTGTTAATTCTAATATCGTGCCAGTACTCGTAAAACTCTGTGTTTCTGTGATAAAGTGTCTCATCGTAGGTGTGCAGACTTTGATGTCTTTTATATTATTTTGACTATCACTAGGTGGTTGTATTCAACTTAGGAAGAGCTTCTGGGAATAAAAAAGGTTAAAAATCTTAACCTTTTTGCTTCCACAGGTCCTTCTCCAGCTGAAGAAAACCAACTAATGATAAACAGAATAAAATTAAAAAGGTGTCATCTTATTAAAGGAAATATAATATGACAAGGAACTGATTTGTACTGTAGTATTGCCAGCACAAATAGTTGTAACACCACCCTACCAACACAACACTACCCTCAACGGTACCATCACTACCACAGATATCGGCGACCCAAATAGCTCAACATGCAACCAGATCAACTAAAAAAGCAGGTAGCACTCGCAAACACATCACCAGTGAAGTAGCAACAACGGCCAAGGACAACAACAACAGCAAATAACCACAACGGTGCCACTGCGGGGAGGTACAGGTGGGGGTGGGGGTGGGTCAAGGACAAGGAGCAACCTGTCCCCCGCCCCCGCTCACACGCCGGCACCACTCAGCTGATCGGCATGGAAGCCTGTAATTTTGTGCAGTTGAAGAAGGACTCAACATTAAGAAGGATCTGTGGTATTAAATAGGGTAAAGTGAGACAGTTTGAAGCCTGTTATTTGCTGGAGGACTTTGATGAACTGAGGAAAATAGTCTAATAGTAACCAGAATAAAGTTAAGTAGACATTGCCAGTACAGAAGGGGTTAGGGACAATATAAACACTGACCTGCTGAAGCCACAGTGTAGTAAGGTCCTGGCAACCGAGGCTAGTTCTCCCTCCTGGTCCTCAGTCATGGTGTTGGTGGGAGGGATGTACACAGAGTTACCTACCCTCACCCCTCGCTTCACCATATCCACCAGCACGTCCCTCCATTGGTAAGTATCCAGGTGGGTCCAGGGGAAGTACATGTTATCATACCTGCCGGAGGAGTCACCACCCTCTCACAACAAGGAACAAAATATAGGTTTGATTCCCGGAGGGAAGAAGGAAAACCTAATATTTAGTAGTGGCCCCGAAATAATTGACGATATGCCTATTAGTATAAAAGCCCCCCTTCAAGCACCCGCGGGTAGTCAGTTTGAATTGACTGCCGCGGGGAGAAGGAGTCCTACGTCATAAGGGTAACGCTTATTCTCTTATGGTCTTATGATTGGGTACTCACTACGAAAAAACTTTTGAAAAAATAAAAAGGGAAAAATAAACTTAAAATATGTTATATATAATGCTTTCCATTTCGCTGGATTTCTTGCATATCCTCTCCCTGACGCCTCTCTTGAGCCGCCATGATTCCTTCTTCAAATGACATATTAAGACTAACTCAAGACATCAAACGAATGGGAAGGGGATGGAAGGGAGGGCCCTACATCGTCAATGATTTCGGGGCCACTACTAAATATTAGGTTTTCCTTCTTCCCTCCAGGAATCAAACCTATAATTTATTAGTGGCCCCTCCATCATTGACGATATGCCTGATATCTAAGACTGGAGGCGGTCATTCGTGACAATAAACCACGAACAAATACCATAGGTAGAGACAAAGAATCATATAACAATTTAAGTCTTTATTGCGTTCATACAATAATAAGTAAAAATTAAAAAAGAAAAGCAGTGCGTTACTTCAAAGAATATCTGCTTATAGTTGACCGATTAGGTACATCTGAGATCTCACATTGAGGTTCATCACAATTGTTGTTTAGGAATTTACTTATATTCCTGTTCAACTAAATACAGACACATAATTATATCCTAGGATTATGTATTCTGTCCTTAAAACTTATTTGTACATTCCATATAATTTGTACACTTTGTTCATACTATATAGTTATAACTATGATAGATATCTTGTAAAAATAGAAAAAAAAATCAGAGCTGTATAACCAGCTCGTATCACAGCTCGTGATCTTATCACATCATCCGGCGGAGGAGCTCTAGGGGTCTATGGGTTTACCGAAACCCCCCCCCCCCTCCTTTTTACCTCTTAAGATTAAACTTAAATTGTAATAACACATGGACTAACTAGAACCGCTGCCGTAACGCCACACAGGCTAGTGTTGGCTTATCCAGAGCCACAGGCAGGTATCGCGTCAAGAAAGTATGATTGGACGCCCACAATTTAGTGTTAGCTATGTCATCAATTGAAATTTGTTGTAAAAATCTAAGAGAGACAGCCCACTTTCTGATGTCGTGGGCTCTGCCCACTACACCGGGATTACTTTCCCTAATGACGTCCACGAGTAGAGAAGCTAATTTCCTTCTTGTGACGCAAGTACCTGTGCTGTTGACCCATAAACAGCCTAGTTGTTGAGGTTGTGCCACCCTCATAAATTTGATTAAAGCCTGTACCAGGCACAAAATATGATGCGTATGACCGTGTTTGAGTGCCGGTACTGTAAATTCTGTAAATACATGATTACAATGTTCATTCTTTGCTATAAATGTAGGAGACGGAGCAATTTGTAAGTGTTCATTCAGTCTCCCAAACCTGAGGCAATTGGTTCGTTGCTCATCGCCGCCAGCTCAGATACCCTGTTTCCTGTCGCTAAAGCCATAAGGAACACAGCCTTCTTTAATAATGAGTCAAAATCCGGCACATTATTATACTTGCGCGAGTGAAGTAGACAGAGCTTTGTCTAGCGACCAGGTAGGCATTAGCTGACGTGGTGGTGAGCGCAGTTTAAAACATGCCCTCATGAACCCTTTCTCCTCTGCCTGTGGTATGGATAGACCAGTTAGGTCGTAAAAGGGGTTTCTAATGGCGGACAAGTGTTTTTTTAGAGTGACTACAGAAAAGCGCTTTTGTTCGAACAGATAATCTAAGTATTTAAAAAATCAAAGCTACTGACGAGTCTGTTTGCGCCATTTCTACTATCCAGGTTGTGAACGTTTTCCAATGGGATTGGTATTGTCTCCTGGTAGACATAGTGTATTGATTAAGAAATTTATTTGTAACACTCTCCCCATACTGAGTTAACTATTTTGCATTTTGAATGTCCAGAAGGCAAAAGTCAGCGAGGTCTTTAAGTTGCCAATTGTCTCCAAGTGGAAGTACGAGATCGGGAGTGACACCAGGTTCTCGCACCACGTTTTCAATTGGTGGTACCACACCTGAGCCGGCCAAAGGGGTGCGATCATCGAGACTACGCCCCGGTAACCCCGTACTTTGTGAACTACTCGACACATGAGTGAAGCGTCTGGAGGCTGAAAAAGATAGATGAAATTCCATTTGTTCCAGTCCTCCATTAAAGCATTGGGACCCTCCGCCGTAGTTGTTTCCCAGCGGGTTAGGAAGAGTGGGAGTCTGTGGTTCCCTTCTGACGCAAATAGATCCACTTGTGGACGGTATGGCTCTGCAATCATCTGGTTGAAGACATTTTGCTTTAAAGCCCATTCTAGTTGTGTGCTCTGTCTCCGGGATAGAGCATCCGCCCAGACGTTCGCCACGCCTGGAAGGGAAGATGCATGAAGATGGATGCTCAGCTTGTCAGCTAGAGCAAAAATCTGTTCTGACAATTCTAGCAACTCTCGAGACCTCGTTGACCCTTGCTTTTGAATGCAATATACCGCGTTCAAGTTGTCCATCCGAAAGGCTATTGATTTTCCCTGTAAAGAAGAGCCGTGAGTTTGGAGGAAAAATAAGGAGACTAGAAGGTCTTGTTTGTTGATATGAAAGTTCTCGTCTGGGGACCAAAGACCTTGACCCTGGTGGCCTAGGTTCGACTGATATCCCCAGCCTATTGTCCTTGAAGCATCTGTGTCTACCCATACCGTAGGTGGGGGAGAAACTCACGTCATTATCGAGTGCAATGTTTCTTTCTTTTCCCAAACCGTAAGCTGTGAATTAAGGGGAGGTTTTTAGTTTGGTCTCTAGGTATCCATCAAGCTTAAGATTACACCCCCTTGAGCCCCTTTCAAGATAAATTTGTACTTTTTCGGTAGAAAAATTTCCCGGCTGAAGGCCGGTTCCTCTTAAATTACAGGCTCGCTATCGCTCGCCAGGATAAAATCGACACCTAAATGGCACGAAAGGTCTTAAAATTGACAGAAATGGGTCGAAAGTTCTTAAAATCGTCAAAATAATGGGGCCAACTTCTTAAAAATAGAAAAGCAATGGGGCTATACATGAGGGAGAAAGGAGTCAAGAAACAAATCCCTCAAGTGGAAACCTCCCCTTAATGGAGGAATGGTCCATAATTTCCCCTCCGGCCAGAGAGGGAAACATCTGTTGCCTTCCAAGATTAATCTCTTCACTTTCAACCGGCCCAACTTCACAGTTAGTTGAATCCAGTTGAGTGAACCGATCAGGGACTCCCACGTCCTTCTCGTCGTGTTCAGACTGTGGAGAAACCGGAACAATTTCCTGCGAAATCTGTTGCGGTTGTCCCCACTCTGACAGAGAGTAAGATTGGCTGTGTCCCAGACCAGCCCTATCCACTGAACCACCTGTGTGGGTACAAGGTTCGACTTTGCCAGGTTGACCTTGAACCCTAGGGTTTGTACATGATTTATAACTTGTTTGACATGGATATAACATAAACTCTCTGACTCTGCCACCACTAGCCAGTCATCTAGGTACCACAACACCTTGATCCCCTGAGCTAACAATGGTATTAGGGCCTGCCAGACTAATTTTGTGAATATTCTTGGTGCCAGGTTCAAACCGAATGGTAATCTCTGAAAGACGTAAGTCTCTTGTCTGATCCTCAGGGCGAGGAATTTTTGGAACCGTTTGTTCCTCGGGACATGCCAATAGGCGTCTTTCAGGTCTAGTGAGCACATCCAGCTTTGCGGCGGAAGTGTGAGCTTGATTTGATTCACTGTGAGCATTTTGAATGGTAAGTTGTGAATATGTGTGTTCAGACACGAGAGATCTACTACTGGTCGCATCTGCACACTGTCCCTCTTTGGCACTAGAAAAAGTCTGGATGTGAAAACATGGCGATCTGGGTCTACCGGGACAATGACATGCTTGGTGATCATTTCCTGGACTAGTGACTCCACCTCTAAAGAAACATGATTGAATTCTCGAGTTTGACGTAAATGAGGTCGCCGGAGCCACCGCCAGGTGATTCCTTTGCTTACCACTGTCCTTGCCCACGTTCGCCGGGGCCAGGCCCATCGACATGCCTGGAATGACCACGTATTTTGACTGGGGTTTTCCGGCAGTACTATTCTCGAATCCAACTCACCTGCGGTAGGCCCCAGGAGAGAGAGAGTATGACTGACTAGTTTTTTGGTGGTGTCTGGGCGGAGGTAGACGGCTGACTAGGTTTGGCAGATGTCAGCTCCCTGGTGAGGCTTGTGTTGTGGCCTACCTTTGTTATCCCACTTGCCTGTTGGTTTACCCTGTTTGTGCTTGTTCTGAGTACCTCCCTGCTGTTGGGGAGACTTGGTGTCCCAAAAGGACTGTTTAGCACCGGTAGATTGAGACTTACCTCCATTCTTTGGTTTGGAGAATGGTTTCTTGAAATGCTCCTTCCTAGGCTGGGAGGTACTCATCTTCAAGCTATCTACCATATTGAAAACTGCCCTCCATGTGTCTGTGTTTAGCAATGAGGCAGTTAATACAGGGGAAAGATTTACTCGGCGACCAATGTCTTCCGGTAGCTTCTTTACCAGGTACACCCTCAAGTCCTGTCGTGCACGAACCGCCTCCATAATGGCTATTCTGATATCACCCAGGGACTGAATGGAATTTTGCATTAGAAGCCGCCGGGACAATTCCGTGGCCTTCCTTACATTTTGGTCAGATATGGCTGAGATAGTCCTCATGAGGGACTGGGCAATTTGGCGACTTAAGATGAATTGGGAAAAAAGTCTGTATGCTTTATTATGCAATTTGAAATCTCTGTCTAAGTGGGCTGGAGGTGGGGTTGAAAACGGATCCAGTAATTCATAAAGAGCTAGTTTGGGAGCCGAAAGGAATTCAAACAGTGCTGTAGATATCCCACCTGCCCTATTAACGGGCAATGAAAACCATGAGTGGGTCTCTTGAGGAATTTGGTGGGAGGATTTAGAGGTAATGGTAGCCGCAAATTGTTGCGCCTCAGCTTCCCAGTCTACCCACGGGCCCACACCTATCTGCCCCACCTGCAAGACTGGATTGTGACTTTGATCCAGTACCGGAGTTGTATCCAACTCCGGCGTTAATGATTGGAGTGATTTGATATCATTCACGCCGTCAGATCGTGTCCAATCAGCAAAAAGTCTTGCAGTTGAGGCAGGAGGTAATGCCGGAGTAGAGGAGTAAACAAAGAAGTCAGAGGAGTATACAGTAGGTATAGCCTTAATTGTAACATCTAATAATTGCCCTTGTGCATCTTTTGCTCTAAGCTTTTTACTCTTACTTACTTCTATGGTTCAGTCACTAGGGACCGGTAACTCCCCCGATATAGTCGTCTGTGCCAAATGTGGGTTCTTTGCAATAGCCGTAACCCATGAACAGTCTGGTCCGTACAAGAGGGGCATAGGGCCTCTTCTTTGTGGAAGTCTATCTAGTGGGGGAGGGGCAACGTCCGTGATAACCCAGACGTTCGTGGTAGTTAGAGAGGCGGGCACTGTCGTGCCACTTGCCATGATATTAGCCGGGTTGACGTTAATGGGGAAAGAGCTAGAGGAGGCTTCACCCCTGTTGGTTCTAATGGCCGCACAGTTGACTCTACTGGGGGAGCCACCGGCGACGCAGTAGAAGGTACCTGAGATGAAGGGAGATATTGTCGCATAACATCTATACAGTATAATATTTTCGATTGTCTGTCTGTGTGTCTGTCTGTGTGTTCTTAATAGGCGACTGCAGTTTTGGACCTGGGGAGCTGAAACTTTGCATGTGGGTGTCAATTGACCTGGGTCAGGTCATAGAGGGGGCGAGGCCACGATCGGAGGTCGTTTCGAGGCCGAAATTGATTTTTTTTTTAGATTGAAAAAAATGGCCGTTTGGGGCAGAAGGAGGCCTCCGATCGAAAAGGTGTAAGGAACGAAAGCTGTTCGCAGCCCCTCAAAATGGGGGTACAGATGAGGTCAGATCCAAAATCGGAGGTCATTTAGCGGCCGAAATCGAGGTAGCCGTTTAATGAGGCACAGGGAGGTCGAGGCCGGTAAATATGGTAGTAGTAGTATTGTGATGATTGTGGTAGTAGTGATTGATGATGGTGATTATGGTAGTAGTAGTGGTGGTAGTAGTGATGGTGATTATGGTAGATTTTATACCCGGGCAACGCCGGGTACCCCTGCTAGTTATGTAATAATTCATTAAGGTAATCTGTTGTGACACACTTACTATGCAAGTCCCTAGAAGAACCCGAACCTTCTGACCCTTCCTCTTGGGGGTTAGGTTGTGCTGAGGACAAATTAGCTTCTTCTATCTCATCCGGTAGTTCTAACCTCTCCGACTTTTGTTGCCTTGGTTCTGTTTGTACATTTTAAGGCCACGTTAAGTCTGGGACCGACGATGGGATAGTTTCTATATTGTCATGTCTCTCTCCCGTCTCCAGCCCTAGAACTACTGATTGTACCTGTGTGGGTTCTGATGTTCTCCAGACCCCCCGTCCCTGATCTGCGGGTGGTTGGGAGTCCCGTATAACCTCACTAGCCTGAGAATTATCATAGCCATGACGTACACTAGACGAACAGCCTCGGTACTGTTCCGCTAATACTCTCTGAGACACTATTGGAGGCCCCTGCCTTGGTAAGTTGGTACATTAAAGTTTAGTTTGGGAATGGCAAACGTAAAGTCTTGTAGTTCACTTACTGATTCCCTGGGTGTATCCCTGGGACTCGACTCAGTTCCCTCCGTGCTGCCAGATTGGACGTTAGGTCTTGTGGAGGTAGAGGCGGAGGCAAGTGGCCGCGGGTCCTGCCAAGGCTGGCGCCGCGACACCGTCTCATCCGTGCGGGCACTAGAATGTCCTGACCCCGATTTGGGAGTTGACGTTACAGAGTCCTCTATCCGCCGTTTAACTGACCTAGTTGTCTCTACTGAAGACTGACGGGCCTGTCGTTGCGGAGACATAGATCGAGACATCGAGTGGGTCTTTGGCGAAGGTGAACGTCTTCGTTTTGTGCGGCCGGGGGGGGGGGTTGCCGTCGTGCTTTCGTCGCTACTCTCACTGCTACTAACTAGTTCTTTGGAAACTGCTTTAGGTTTAGCTTTTGATTTCGGAGTGGACTTAGCTGGATTTAATTTAATATTTGGAGACTTGATGACGAGATAGTTCCAAAGTTCTTCGTCATCGCATTGCAAGGCCTTATGGGCAACGTCCTTTGCGTACACATTATACAAGGTCTTTATCTCCTTTAATGCCACCAGGCATGAATGATCTCTCTTATCAAAGAGCGCCGTACGCATTTTGAGCATACGGCGCATTTCTTAGTCACCCAGATGCCTCTTGATCTGTCAAGGCATTTTACGCACCTCACGCATAGTTTGTGTGCTGGTAAAAGAGAGCAGGTAGGAGTAGCGCATAGAGTGAAAAGCATGATGGATAAGGACAAACCCCCCCCCCCCGCCGTGATCGGCTCCTCACCTGCTGCCTGTGCTGCTACTGTGTGTCGTGATCTGGAAATCGAAAATTTCCAGGAATCAATGCTCATAAGGATAATCCGAGAGGTTTTAACACATCCTACCGCAAGTCCACCGGAAAATTAGCTATAGCCACTGCTACTCTAATCTTCCGCCGGGCCTGATATCTGTTTGAACTGCTTATCTGTGACTGTGTCACTGGCCCATTAAAACTAACCTTAAACTACCTTATTCACTATTTGGACTAGATAGGCAGTATTGTCACACTTGACTGTTGCGCTGTGCGAAGAAGTCATGCCGGGTGAGGCTACGGTCGGGCGAGTTCACTCGGCGGGCCGAGATACTTCCCTTAGGAATTAGCATTTCCGCCGGGAGGTAAGTGGTATCGCGCACCACTTTGGGGGTCATAGGTTTGTTCTCCTCGCCTACGCGGCGAGTAAACCGCGACTACACCGAATAGTCCGCCGGAAAGAACAACCACAGAAATTGGAGGTGTAGCCTTATCAGTGCAAAAAACCGACACCCCCAAAACCCCACAACAACAGGACGTCTCCTGAGTCCTTGTTTACACGTAAAAATAATCACCACATGCAACACAAGGAGTACTTCTTAGGGCTACAATGGTAACATATATTTAATAATAAAATATTACCCCTAGCCCGCTAAGGAGACCCCTACTGAGGCTGGCCACGAGGCTCGTAGTAATCGTCGTCCTGGTTGGTACCCTTACCTCCTGAAGACACAGCAGCCCCACAGGCGAAGGTTCCCCCCGAAGACACAGCAGCAGCCCCTGGCGAAGGTCCCACGAGAGAGGGAAGACGCAGAACTCGGACACTAGAAGGTTCCGCACCACGTGTGGCAACCCTTGAATTAGTGCGTCTGCTAAAACAAATATAATGCAACTGCCTCTTAGTGACGGCCTGAAGCATAATCTTGTGGATATAGTAGCCTCCTAACTAGTAGATAAGAGCAAAAGCTAAGACGCATAAAAACAAAAAACATTAATACATGAGACGCTGATCCTGGGGTATTTGGTGGCGTCTGTACAATAGTACCCTATTTTAGCACTTCCTGCGGGCATACCAATGGGGTAGCCTGTGCTAGCTAATCTAAAAACCTGTTCAATACAACTCAGATACATACAAATGAGCAGGGACTCACTAGAAGCGAGCGAACGAAGAATAAAGCCGGAGCACAGGTTGCGCACAAACCACTCGGTATGGCCGCGGGGAGTGGGAGAAGGAATCATGGCGGCTCAAGAGAGGCGTCAGGGAGAGGATATGCAAGAAATCCACCGAAATGGAAAGCATTATATATAACATGGAACGTATGGAAAGCGAGAGAATGACTAAGAGGGTGTACGAGAGCGAGGTGGAGGGACAGAGAGGGAGAGGTAGACCGAAGGAGAGGTGGAAGGATGGAGTGAGGAAGTATATGAATGAAGGCGGTGCTGGTTGGGGGGAGGGGCGTCGACTGACTGGGGACAGAGGTGCATGGGGGTGGTTCGTTCGTGGCCACCCCATCGGGGATCACGGCGTCAGGCAATAGATAGATAGATAGATATATAACATATTTTAAGTTTATTTTTCCCTTTATATTTTTTCAAAAAAAAAATCGTAGTGAGTACCCAATCATAAGACGATTCCATAAGAGAATAAGCGTTACCCTTATGACGTAGGACTCCTTCTCCCCGCGGCGGTCAATTCAAACTGGCTACCCGCGGGTGCTTGAAGGGGGAGTATTATACTAATAGGCATATCGTCACTGATGGAGGGGCCACTAATAAATTATCTATTGTTAAGCCAGAAATCTTAACACCAACCTCTTGTAACTCAGGGAGGGCTGAAACAAATGAACTGTTGTTGTTGTTGTTCCTCAGGCTGTCTGACTGAACAGCCCCAAGATCCCGAGCAAGGCCATGGCCATAGCCGAACGCCCGCATAGAACCCTCCCTGCTTTACTACTAAGAATGCCCAGGTGACCGAAGCCGCTCCCAGGTGAGGAGCTAAGGAGGGCATGGAAATGCCCGGGACACCAAAGCCCCACCCAAGGCCCTGTGCCCCTTAACAATTATGAATGGAAAGTTGAGGAGCAAAGGAAAAATGTGACGCATTGGCTCCCAGTCTGCCAACCTGTATAGCCCCATTAGTTTTAAATGTGACGCTTTGGCTCCCAGTCTGTCAACCTGTATAGCCCCATTAGTTTTGGCTCCCAGTCTGCCAACCTGTATAGCCCCATTAGTTTTGGCTCCCAGTCTGCCAACCTGTATAGCCCCTTTAGTTTTGGCTCCCAGTCTACCAACCTGTATAGCCCCATTAGTTTTGGCTCCCAGTCTGTCAACCTGTATAGCCCCATTAGTTTTGGCTCCCAGTCTGCCAACCTGTATAGCCCCATTAGTTTTGGCTCCCAGTCTGCCAACCTGTATAGCCCCATTAGTTTTGGCTCCCAGTCTGCCAACCTGTATAGCCCCTTTAGTTTTGGCTCCCAGTCTACCAACCTGTATAGCCCCTTTAGTTTTGGCTCCCAGTCTACCAACCTGTATAGCCCCTTTAGTTTTGGCTCCCAGTCTACCAACCTGTATAGCCCCTTTAGTTTGGGCTCCCAGTCTACCAACCTGTATAGCCCCTTTAGTTTTGGCTCCCAGTCTACCAACCTGTATAGCCCCTTTAGTTTTGGCTCCCAGTCTGCCAACCTGTATAGCCCCTTTAGTTTTGGCTCCCAGTCTGCCAACCTGTATAGCCCCTTTAGTTTTGGCTCCCAGTCTGCCAACCTGTATAGCCCCTTTAGTTTTGGCTCCCAGTCTGCCAACCTGTATAGCCCCATTAGTTTTGGCTCCCAGTCTACCAACCTGTATAGCCCCTTTAGTTTTGGCTCCCAGTCTACCAACCTGTATAGCCCCTTTAGTTTTGGCTCCCAGTCTGCCAACCTGTATAGCCCCTTTAGTTTTGGCTCCCAGTCTGCCAACCTGTATAGCCCCTTTAGTTTTGGCTCCCAGTCTGCCAACCTGTATAGCCCCATTAGTTTTGGCTCCCAGTCTGCCAACCTGTATAGCCCCATTAGTTTTGGCTCCCAGTCTGCCAACCTGTATAGCCCCTTTAGTTTTGGCTCCCAGTCTACCAACCTGTATAGCCCCTTTAGTTTTGGCTCCCAGTCTACCAACCTGTATAGCCCCTTTAGTTTTGGCTCCCAGTCTACCAACCTGTATAGCCCCTTTAGTTTTGGCTCCCAGTCTACCAACCTGTATAGCCCCTTTAGTTTTGGCTCCCAGTCTGCCAACCTGTATAGCCCCTTTAGTTTTGGCTCCCAGTCTGCCAACCTGTATAGCCCCATTAGTTTTGGCTCCCAGTCTGCCAACCTGTATAGCCCCATTAGTTTTGGCTCCCAGTCTGCCAACCTGTATAGCCCCATTAGTTTTGGCTCCCAGTCTGCCAACCTGTATAGCCCCATTAGTTTTGGCTCCCAGTCTGCCAACCTGTATAGCCCCATTAGTTTTCAAATTTTATGACATTCGGCTCATTAGTTTTCAGATTTTAAGACCTTTCCCCCCATATATTTGTCAATATTAATACTTTTTGTGTCATTTAGGTGTCGACTTTTTTCCAGGCGAGCCATAGCGATAGCCTGTTATTTAAGAGGAACCGGCCTTCAGCCAGGACATTTTTCTATTGAAAAATGTACAAATTTATCTTGGGTTTTACTTTTTCTTTCTTTTAAGCTCGATAGAGGTCTACGGGGGAAACTAAAAAAATATATAAATAAATATATAAATGTGCCCATCCTCCCTTAACCCCTTCTGTACCAGCAACATCCTGGCTACTATATTATGGCTACTATTAATCAACATCCTGGCTACTATATTATGGCTACTATTAATCAACATCCTGGCTACTATATTATGGCTACTATTATTCAATTTTATTCAGTTTAGTAAGGATACCTAGCAATTATAAGGTTGCCAACTATCGCAATCAACCCTTTTAACTACCACAGATGCTTCCTAAGCTGCATAAAATCGTTTAAATATGGCTAGAATCAAATATAACAAACGTCGCCGGTACAATTACAAATAAAAACTGCTCCTTAGGTTTCCCAGGATCCTTGGCTGGCAACAAACACCTTACTTGGTTAATGCAGTACACGCAATTGACACTATAATAAACCCAATTAAGTCTATTAACCCTCCTGGCCCGGGCAGGCTCTCAAAATGACAGTGTGGGCTACCCGGGCGATCTGGCCGAAAAACGTCTAGGCCTAGGCTACCGTATTTTTGTTTAGTTTAACTGCTAGAAATTTCCCACGCATCTATAAATGTAGTGCGGTTTCCAATCTGTAGACTGGCGTTGAGTAGAGCTCTCTATGTCAACTGGTTCAGTTGTGATGACGATTTCAGTGGAGAGCACTTGCAGGCGATGTTAGCAATATGACGATCTTTTCACTACTGAAACAACGACATACAGACATACAATAACAAACGAGTCTTCTCTTTCTTGTTTTCGGAGGTGCGGTGACGTAACGATCGGCTTTGTTTACATGCGTCGGACGCACGGCGTTCAGACCAAGCTGAATAGGCTTTCAAGCTTACAGATTTTAAAATGACACCCGGGCACCGGCCCTTAATTCGTGGTGTCATTTTAAAATGACAACCGGGCCAGGAGGGTTAAGGGGACGGTGGCCGTTTGTTTGGTCTATCAATTCATTTATTCATATATTTATTTTAGTTTCCTCCCTAGACCTCCATCAAGCTTAGAAAATCACCCCCTAGACCCCCCTTCAAGATAGATTTGTACATTTTTCGGTAGAAAAATGTCCCGTCCAAAGGCTGATTCCTCCTAAAATTACAGGCTCGCTATCGCTCGCCAGAAAAAAATTGACACCTAAATGGCACCAAGGGTCCTAATATTGACAAAGAAATGGGGTGAAAGGTCATAAAATTGACACCTAAATGGCAGGAAGGGTCCTAATATTGACAAAGAAATGGGGTGAAAGGTCATCAAATTGACACCTAAATGGCACGAAGGGTCCTAATATTGACAAAGAAATGGGGTGAAAGGTCATAAAATCCCCAAACTAATGGAACCAACGTCTTAAAATCTCAAAACTAGTGGAGCTAAACATAAGGGAGAAGGGGGTCCAGAAAAACGGTCTGTCTCCCCTTAAGTCTATTCAGTGAAGTAGCCACTGCATGTAGGCCAGCTGCAACACTGATCACGTCACCACGTCGCAGCACCAAGTAATTTCCATCAATAATTGGTATCATCAGCACTGTCTAAGCATTAATTCATCGTTTTGAGTGAGATATGCAAACATGTTCCCCTTTATACACACCATTTTTATCATCTGACAGACATTAATACAGCACACAGAGAGCAAAACGTAATGACAGCGGCGACACGACTTACTTGGCCAACTGTACATAACAAGGACAAGTTAAGGGGACCTAAACGGTATTGTGCAGCATAAGTTACTGGTTCGGCTGAATGCTCTAAGGAGGGGGTTTAGTTTGCACAGAGTTGGGTATGCCGTTTTGATTTCGGGCACAGCGGCACTTCTACTTAATTATTATTATTATAAATATTATTATTATTGTGGAGTGTGGAATGGGTGTGTGTGCTGGAGTGAGTGAGGGAGCAGCGAGAGAAGGTGCGTGTTTGTTTGTAAGTAACAAATGGAAGGAGTGTGTAAAAGAATATGGGTCTGTGGGTTCAAGGATTGTGTGGGTGAGAATGAAAGTAGGAATACAAACGTGAGTGATTGTGTGTGTGTATGCTCCGACAGAGGATAAACTTGTAAGAGAGAAAGAGGAGTTCTGGGTGAATGTGGAGGCGTGCCTGGATAAGTTTGACAAGAACGAAAGAATATTTCTGATTGGGGATATGAATGGTAAGGTGGCTGATAGGAAAGTTGATGGAGTGGTGGGAGGGTGGGGAGTACCGTCAGAGGTGAATGGGAATGGTAGTGCACTTGTGGACGTATGTGTGGGGAGGAGGCTGTGGATAGCCAACACCTTCCGACACAGAATGATACACAGGTACACATGGAAAGTGGTGTGGACGATGAAGGAAAAGACAGTGGTGCAACGAAAGTCACTGATTGATTATATATGTGTGGGTGAAAGAATGAAGAAATCTGTGATGGATGCTAGGGTGCATAGGGGTATTGGAGGGGTTCTGTCTGATCATTATGTAGTACAGTAGTAGCTAAGGTTAGGATACAAAAGAAGTGGGTGAGGAGATCTGGAGGGAGGCGAGAGGAAGGGGGAATGGTGAGTAGGGTGGAGAGGCTACATGAGGAGGACATCAGGGAAGAGTACAGGAGAGCAGTAGAAAGACGACTAGGTGGGTTCGACCTGGAAGATATGGAGGAAGTGGAGGAGATAAGCAAGGTGTTTAAGGAAGAGATCTGTGCAGCATGTGAGGAGGTGTGTGGAGTGAGAAGCAGAGGGAGGGGAGTGAAAGGTACAGCATGGTGGACAGAAGATGCAAAAATAGCTATGGAAGACAAAAAGAAAGCATATAGAGAGTGGTTGGGTAGTAGAGGGAATGAAGATTTGGAGAGGCAGAAACGAGCGAGGTACGTGGAGAGAAAGAGAGTGGTGAAGAGAGTAGTGAAGGAAAGTAAGAGAAGAGTAGATGAGGAATTTGGAAGGAATCTGAGTGTAAAATGGAGGGAGTGTAAGAAACTGTTCTGGAAAGAAGTCAAGAAAGTTAGGGAAGGTAGCAAGGGAAACAGTAAGGGTGTGAAAGATAGGAATGGGAGAATGCTAGCCGAAAAGCAAGAGAGAGTTGAAAGATGGAGGGAGTACTTCAATGAGTTGTTAAATGTAAGGAATGAAGAGCCAGCAAACATAGTTGGATATGGTATGGGAGGGAGAAGAGGAGAAGTAGTGGAGGAGGAGGTGGGGATCAGGAGGTCAGAAGTGTGGGAAGCTATGAAAAAGAGTGAAGTTGGGGAAAGCACCAGGAACAGATGGAGTGTGTGGGGAAATGTTGAGTTATGGTGGTGAGATAGTGATCGAATGGGTATGGAAAATGTGCAAACTAGCATGGGAGAAGGGGAATGCACCTGATGACTGGAAGACTGGCATAATAGTCCCCCTATATAAGGGCAAAGGGGAAAGAGGAGTGTGTGGTAACCACCGAGGAATATGTCTTTTAACCTCTGAAGTGCGCACGGGGGTAAATGAAAACCTCCCCCTGTGCTGACGTATTTGAGGTTTTTCGTCACTAAAATATTCATTGTACCATTAATAGCATTAATAATTATCCATATGCGCCTATTATGGGTTGATTATAAAGGTATTAACCTGAAACAACAATAAAACGAGTGAAAACAGCGTTTGGATGGTCAAAATCGGAGATATAGCCCGCGAGTTGTATAATGTATGGGTGAGGCAAGCTACCTTCCCGCCCATTTTCCCCAAGGCCACTGCGACACAGTCGATCGATACTCTCTCTCTCTCTCTTGCACTCGATTGTTATCAGTGATGACAACACCCTGCTTGCAACTCGCTAATGTTAGCACGAAAATATACCTCAGAATAAGGGAATAATAGGGAAAATAGGTGATAACTGAGGAATAGGAGGAAAGTGGGGAAGGAGGGGAGGTAGAGGACTGAGATTTTGCATGGCCCAGGGGCCAAAAAAAAATAAAAAAATAAAAAAATAAAAATAAATTTTTTTTTTTTTTCGATGTAAAAAGTTGATTTTTAGTTTTACTTACTCAGGAGAGTCTTCCCGCAGTCCGCCGGGGGAACTCTTAAGAGTCTTCCCGCAGCTCCCGGGTTAAGCGTAGTAGGGAAGGTGTACAGTAGGGTAGTGATTGAGAGAGTGAGAGTGAGAACGGAGAAATGGATAGGCGACGAGCAGGGAGGTTTTTAGGAAGGGAAGAGGATGTGTAGATCAGATTTTTACCCTGAATTGTGTTGTGGAGAAATATCTGGAGAAGCAACAAAAGGTGTATGTTGCCTTTATGGACTTGGAGAAGGCCTATGACAGAGTGGATAGAGAAGGCATGTGGAAAGTACTTAGAATATACGGAGTAGATGGCAAGTTGCTGAATGCAGTGAAGAGCATGTATGAGGGTGCAAAGGCGGCAGTACGTGTGGAGAATGAGCAGATCGAGTTCTTTGACCTGAGTGTTGGGTTGAAACAGGGGTGTGTGATGTCCCCGTGGTTGTCTACTGTATATATGGATGGAGTCATGAAAGAAATACTAGAAAGAGTAGTGGATGTTGGTGTATCGCTGAAAAGGGAGGGAAATGAGTGGAAGCTGCCTATACTGCTGTTTGCGGATGACACAGTTCTGATGAGCGATAATGAATGGGAGTTGCAGGGTCTGGTAAATGAGTTTGGAACAGTGTGCGAAAAACGGAATTTGAAGGTAAATGTGGGGAAGAGCAAGGTTATGGTCTTCGAAAGGAGTGAAGTCACAGAGTGTGAGGTGAAGTTGAACGGTCAGGTTATGGAGATCGTCAGCTCTTTTAAGTATCTGGGCAGTGTGTTGAGTAAAGATGGGACTGTGGATGAAGAAGTGCGGGAGAGGGTGCAACAGGGGAAGAGGGTTGTAGGAACGTTGAAAGCAGTAACAAGAAATAGAGTGGTCAGTATGGAAGTGAAGAAGTCCTTGCATGACAGTGTGGTAATCCCGACACTAACTTACGGAAGCGAAGCATGGACGTTCGTGGAGAGACTCAGACCAAGAGTGAGAGCGGTGGAAATGAGTTACTTGAGAAGTGCGTGCGGAGTTACATGGAGGGATAGACAGACAAATGAGGAAGTAAGAAGGAGGTGTGGTGTGGAGGTAGATGTGCTGGAAAGTGTGAAAAGGAACAACTTGAGATGGTTCGGCCATATGGAACGTATGGGAAGCGAGAGAATGACTAAGAAGGTGTACGAGAGCGAGGTGGAAGGACAGAGAGGGAGAGGTAGACCGAAGGAGAGGTGGAAGGATGGAGTGAGGAAGTATATGAATGAAGGCGGTGCTGGTTGGGAGGAGGGGCATCGACTGACTGGGGGCAGAGGTGCTTGGGGGCGGTTCGTTCGTGGCCACCCCTTCGGGGATCATGGCGTCAGGCAATAGATAGATAGATAGATAGATTATTATTGCTATCATTCTTACTAACCCGGAACCTGGTTGAAGGCTTGTAGCAACATCTCCTGGCCGAGTTGTCTGTAGAACGTTACTGACATAGAGTTCCAGCCAGCCTACATCAGGAGGCAGGGGGGTGAGGGCTGCGGCTGTCACCCCATTGGTTACATGAACACCTGCAATAACAATAATTAAAGGGGGTCACCTGATTTTTGTTTATCTTTCTCTTATTTTCTCTCTTTCTCTGACTTGTATCCATTTGGCCCCATTCAGCCAACTGTTTTAAGATGTTTATCCCCATCCAGGTGTCGATTTTTCGCGAGCCAGCATTGTATGAAGAAATCCGGCTTCGCCGGAGAAATTGTTCTATCGAAAAATGTACAAATTTAGCTTGCTATAAAACAAAAATATATATATGTTGGCTCGCTTCCGCTCGCCAGGAAAATATTAACACCTGGATGGGGGTAAACATCTTAAAGCAGTAGGCTGAATGGGGCCGAATGGATACAAGCCAAAAAGAGAGGGAGAGAAAGAGAAAAAAAAGCGAGGTGGGCTCCCTTAAAGAGAATATAAGATGATACTCGGCAACAGATATTAGGGGCCTGCTAGAAGAAGGAAACGCTATATTTGCGGCTCTCACAGAAACTCACTTTAAAGATCAGGAAGATAGTGAGGTATGGATTCCTGGTTACAACCTACATAGGGTGGACAGAATGCATAGATCACATGGAGGTGTAGCCTTGTACATTCATGACTCACTGATATGTACTGAATTCCTAATTAACAGTAATGAAGTGGTGGAAATACTTGGAGTTAAAATAGAATCCCTAAATTTAGCAGTTATTGTTACATACAGGCCTCCAGACTCATCCCTAGAAGAATTCAAAACCCAGCTCAACAAAATAAAATCAGAAGTGGAAACCCTGGGGAACCCAACACCAAATATTATATGGCTAGGAGACTTTAACCTACCAAACATTAAATGGAGACAACTAGAAAACCAGGTAGTAGCAAATAACACCGGAGAAGCAAATACAAATACGAGAGAGCTTTTTGAACTTTGCGATTTTTTTAGTCTTACCCAGCATATTGCTGAACCCACACAGGAAAACAATATCTTAGACCTGGTCTTCACTAACAACGACTCTCTAGTACACAGCATTAACATATCGGACGCAACATACTCAGATCATAAATTAATTGAGATCAAAACAACCTTAGCAAGTGTACAGACAACCTCAGAATCGAGAACAAAAACCGGCCCCTTCAGTAAATTTAACTTCAATAACAAAAACATTAGATGGGAAGAGGTAAATCAAGAAATGGAGGAAATAGACTGGGAAGATTTAATGAATAACCTGACACCAGCAGAATGTCTAGTCCTAATAACAGAAACCATGACCCAAATCTGTAGACACCATATACCTGCAAGACAAACAAGACGAAGAAGCAAACAAGATCGGGAAAGGAGGAGGCTGTACAGAAGAAGAAAATTACTCACACAAAGATGCACACATCCAAATCTACAGGATAGGCAAAAGGCCGAAATAGATAGAGAAATTGTGGAAATTGAACAAAGGCTAAGAATATCATATGAACTACAACATATGGAAGAGGAGAGGAAAGCTATTGCAGGTATAAAGGAAAATTCCAAATACTTCTTTTCATACGCCAAACAAAAGGCTAAACCAGCATCAAACATCGGCCCACTGAGCAAAGGGGACGGCTCTTTCACAGGGGACAAAAAGGAAATGAGCGAACTCTTAAGCAGGCAGTATGAAATGGCATTCAGTGAGCCTGATGAAACAAGTCATCAGAGACCAAAATATATTTTTCATGGAAACCTCCCCCACGGAAACCCCCCAGATGCTGGATATTGATTTCGGTCCAAAAGACATAGAAGAGGCCATTTCCAACATGCCATCCCACTCGGCACCAGGCCCGGACACATGGAATTCGATCCTAATGAAGAAATGTAAGGAAAACCTCTCAAAACCCCTGGCTATAATGTGGAGAAGGAGTCTAGACACTGGTGACATACCAGATAGCTTGAAAAACGCAATAATTGCCCCACTGCATAAAGGAGGGAGTAAAGCACTACCAAAAAACTACCACCCGGTAGCTCTAACCTCCCACATCATTAACATTTTCGAGCGAGTCCTGCGAAGCAAAATCTCAACATTCATGGAGGCAAATGAACTACACAACACCGGTCAACATGGGTTCAGAGCGGGAAGATCATGTCTCTCACAACTTTTGGAACACTATGACAAAATTCTTAAAGCGCTAGAAGAAAAGAAAAACGTGGATGTCATTTACACCGATTTTGCTAAGGCATTTGATAAATGTGACCATGGTATAATAGCCCACAAACTGAAAGCAAAAGGTATAACTGGGAAAATCGGACGGTGGATATACAATTTCCTCATAAACCGAAAACAATCAGTAGCAGTAAACCAAGTCACATCTGAGCCTTTGGATGTCAAAAGCTCAGTGCCCCAAGGAACAGTGCTAGCGCCCCTTCTGTTCCTCCTACTAATTTGCGACATAGATACCAACACCAGACACAGTACGGTGTCGTCTTTTGCTGATGACACAAAATTAACCCTCCAGCCCCGGCTATGTATTATATATATATTCCTCGAAATCCGGGTGTTTTGGCCGAAAAACGTCTAGGCTAGGCTACCGTATATTCGTTAATCAGACTGCTTCCCGCATTCCCGCGCATCCCCAAGCGTAGCTGTGTTATTTACCTGTAGAATGGCATTAAGTAGAGCTCTCTAAGTCAACTGGTTGAGCTGTGATGATGATTTCATTGGAGATAACTTTATGGCCAAAACAGCCACTTTACACCACTTTTCGATACTTAACAACAACATACAGGCACACACGAACAAGCGACGCTCTCCTTCTTGTGGCCGGAGATGCGGAGCGTCGGTCCAGCCGGCTGTTGTTTACATGCGTCGGACCGACGCCTCGCACACGAAGCTCACAGGCTGTGACGTCATGGGTGTTTAAGAGATCATCCGGGTTCCTGTTACATGCTTTTTTATGGGCGTTCAAGAGCCCATCCGGGAACGGAGGGTTTAAGCAAGATAGTAAACACACAAGAGGACACGGGCCGACTGCAGGAAGACATGAATGTAGTGTTCCAGTGGACCAGGGAAAACAACATGCAATTCAATGAAGAAAAATTCCAATTAATACGGTACAGAGATAATAATGGTGTTAAAGAAATTACAAATTACTTAACAGAATCTAGCCACATAATAGAACTGAAAGGCAGTGTGAAAGACCTTGGGATATTAATGTCTGAAAATATGGGTTTCAAAGTACATAACCAGGTCAAAGATGTGGCTGCGAAACGTCAAACGGGTTGGATTCTGTGTACTTTTAAAACACCCGGTGAATTACCTATGATAACGCTCTTCAAATCTCTAATGCTACCGCGGCTTGAATACTGTAGCGTATTAACATCCCCATACAAAGCAGGTGAAATAAATGACGTAGAGAGTGTACAAAGAAATTTCACTTCACATATAAGTTCGATAAAACAGCTACACTATTGGGAGCGTTTAAGAGCACTGAATCTGTACTCACTGGAACGTAGAAGAGAACGTTACCTAATAATATACACGTGGAAAATCGCAGAGGGTTTAGTACCAAACCTACATACTCCGATAGTCATGAAATTCAGTGATAGGAGAGGCTGGGAATGCGAAATCCCCCGGATGAATAATAGGGGTGCTATGGGCTCTCTGCGAGAGGGCTGGTTATCACACAGAGGCCCACATCTCTTCAACAAACTCCCACGGCGAGTAAGAGACATGAGGGACGTCTCGTTAGACAACTTCAAGAGAGCCCTCGATGTCGAACTGCAAAAAGTGCCAGACAAGCCCATCCTCGCAAGGGAGCGAGCTGTCGCTTCAAACAGTCTACTGCACCAAATCACCACCCATAACGAGGGGCGTCGCGCTCCTTGGTGCCGCTAGAAGAGTGGCGAACACATCAAAAGGTATCAAAAGGTAAAGGTAAAGGTAACAAGACTATGCTTAGGGAGTAGGCCTACACTTTCCTCGAATTGAAATTAATTGGTATTACAGCATCTAAGAGTAGAAGAAAAACAAGAAGTATATATATATATATAGGGCCTATATGTATACATATATATATATATATATATATATACCGTATATCAACCTATACAAGCAGGAGGTCTGTCGCCATCACCAGTACGGTGGTTAAAAGGAGGAATTTGTTACTTCTACCTGTGCCCCCCCCCCCCCCCCAGCCACAACTAGAGTGGGAAACAGACAGTCTATTAATCGGTATCCGGCTCCCCTAAGCATGACAAGCTGTTTATTTGATGACAAATATAATAGGTAGGGCTAGGATTCGAACCTATCCAGCCAGTAGGTCTGTCACAGTTATCTGGCACACGCTCCTCCCGATTGTGCTGGTTAAACGGGGTTCTACTAATGATTAGCATGTTTTAGATCTGTATGTGGTAACCCTGGTTCAAACCCCGGGAGGATCACATGCTTTCATTAATTTCAGTGGGGGGGGGGGGGTTGAGAGTGGAATTAACCCCTTATGACGTCCGTTTCATTATATTCTTGTATCTATTAGAAGATTATATTCAGCTTAGGAAGGACGTTTACCCACTAAAAGGCTACAGACTAACTCAATTCTCTCTACCAGTAAATGCCTACAGTGACCGATAGAGGCGCTGAACGCAAGGTTTACCGCGGTGCATTGTGGGAAATGGGCGACATCGCGTAGCTATCCACCCTCCCTCTACTTCAACAATTCTATAATATAATATATGCAGTTAGTCAAAATTTCTGTAGCTGACACATACTTTGGTCTATGCATACTTTTGTTTTATATATTTTAAAATCACCCATATTCATAAATAACATATATTTACAATACAAAGTCACCAGGTATTTTCCCGCCAATTTTGTTACGATAATTAATCAGCTTATAATTATGTTTGTAGTCATTATCAGCTGCATATGGACTTTTCCTTTATTACTATACTATATAAGCACTTAGTGTAGTCATTATCAGCTGCATATGGACTTTCCCTTTATTACTATACTATATAAGCACTTAGTGTAGTCATTATCAG
>JBAKBP010021831.1:32500-39948 GCA_037953745.1 Lithodes maja | reverse complement strand
GTCAGCCATTCCCCTCCTCTTCCCGACGATAATAGCCCCATTGTATCTATTAATCTACGTTGGCTACGGTTATCAATGACTTGCATTTATAGTATGGAACTGCATCCAATTGCTGGAATGTATGGTAGGCATAAACATGTCAAAGTGCAGTCTATTGTTTTCTGTTTGGAAGGCTACACACTGGTAGAAAGAGCCAGTATCGACATTAAAAAGTCCCGAGGGTAGGAAAACAGTGCTAATCTGCTGTATTGTCCACATGTGTCAATATAACCAATAAATGGAGAATGTGAATGTAATACTACTACAGAGAAGTTTCAACGCAACAACATAAAGTTGTTGACTAGGTTAATACACACACGTACACACACTGTATTTACATAAACAAATATATTGAATATATTTTAAATTACGTTACCTCTCTCTCTCTCTCTCTCTCTCTCTCTCTCTCTCTCTCTCTCTCTCTCTCTCTCTCTCTTCTCTCTCTCTCTCTCTCTCTCTCTCACTAAGGTACAGGCCCTGACAGTGACCCCCTGAACACGCCCCATAAATCCCAGCAGAGACCTGTTGACGACATCGGGGCCTCTCCAACACTTATCGGGAGCAGTCCATCCAGGTGGCCACAAAATCCAACACTTGTTTATCCCCTCACACACACGGTCTTGGCCTGAGGAAGACAATACACACATTATTTTGGTTGGCTGGCTAATCGACAAAGGCATGCATTGTAGTAATAATAATAATACAAAAAACAAAACACAAAACTACAACATGCGCGATTGCAATATATAACAGCATTATGAATTTAGAATGACTGTCGAGCGTGTTCTGAATTGTTAGTAGGGATTACTAAGATTAAGGTCTTGGATATATCTCAATATATTTTGCACATTCACATAGCCTAATTCCCAAAATGGCAGATCATGTTTAGTTACCCACATCTCGAAAGCAATTGGCCACTTGCGAGTTTCAGGCATTATGGAAGTTGGAGCTGTAGACATTGTTATTTAGCAGAATTACCAGCTCAAATATGGTTGTAGTGCATTCATAAATACATAAGACCCAATGAACATATTATTTATCAATCAGAAACCTACATTATTATTAAATATCTGTTTTATGTCGATGTTTACGGCTACAACTTCCTTATAGCGTGTTTAGCTCTATTAGTTATGAGATTTCAAGACATTCGCCCCATTACTTTGGCAATTTTCAGACATTTTGCCCCATTTCTTGGCCAATATTATGACCTTTCGTTCCATTTAGGTGTCGATTTTTTTCCTGGCGAGCGATAGCGAGCCTGTATTAGAAGAAGAATCGGCCTTTGGCCGGGACATTTTTCTACCGAAAAATGTACAAATTTATATTGAAATTTATATTATACATATTTATATTATATTTAGTCTTGTGGGTGTTTTTAAAAAGTTTGATAGAGGTTGAGAGAGCAAATTAAACCCCCTTCTTAAACCATTGATCCAAAGCAGTAAATTATGCTGCATAATACCGTCTGGGCAGAGAAACCGACCCATCTCTCCTTAAATCATAAGTTTACATTAACACATAATATAACCCCGTTGTTTACATTATAATATAACCCCGTTGTTTACATCAACACATTATAATATAACCCCGCTGTTTACATCAACACATTATAATATAACCCCGTTGTTAACATTATAATATAACCCCGTTGTTTACATTATAATATAACCCCGTTGTTTACATCAACACATTATAATATAACCCTGTAGTTTACATCAACACATTATAATATAACCCCGTTGTTTACATCAACACATTATAATATAACCCCGCTGTTTACATCAACACATTATAATATAACCCAGTTGTTAACATTATAATATAACCCCGTTGTTTACATTATAATATAACCCCATTGTTTACATCAACACATTATAATATAACCCTGTAGTTTACATCAACACATTATAATATAACCCCGTTGTTTACATCAACACATTATAATATAACCCCGTTTTTTACATCAACACATTATAATATAACCCCGTTGTTTACATCAACACATTATAATATAACCCCGTTGTTTACATCAACACATTATAATATAACCCCGTTGTTTACATCAACACATTATAATATAACCCCATTGTTTTCATCAACACATTATAATATAACCCCGTTGTTTACATCAACACATTATAATATAACCCTGTTGTTTACATCAACACATTATAATATAACCCCGTTGTTTACATCAACACATTATAATATAACCCCGTTGTTTACATCAACACATTATAATATAACCCCATTGTTTACATCAACACATTATAATATAACCCCGTTGTTTACATCAACACATTATAATATAACCCTGTTGTTTACATCAACACATTATAATATAACCCCGTTGTTTACATCAACACATTATAATATAACCCTGTTGTTTACATCAACACATTATAATATAACCCCGTTGTTTACATCAACACATTATAATATAACCCCGTTGTTTACATCAACACATTATAAAATAACCCCGTTGTTTACATCAACACATTATAATATAACCCCGTTTTTTACATCAACACATTATAATATAACCCTGTTGTTTACATCAACACATTATAATATAACCCCGTTGTTTACATCAACACATTATAATATAACCCTGTTGTTTACATCAACACATTATAATATAACCCCATTGTTTACATCAACACATTAAAATATAACCCCGTTGTTTACATCAACACATTATAATATAACCCCGTTGTTTACATCAACACATTATTATATAACCCCGTTGCTTACATCAACACATTATTATATAACCCCGTTGCTTACATCAACACATTATCATATAACCCCGTTGCTTACATCAACACATTATAATATAACCCCGTTGTTTACATCAACACATTATAATATAACCCCGTTGTTTACATCAACACATTATAATATGTTGTTTACATCAACACATTATAATATAACCCCGTTGTTTACATCAACACATTATAATATAACCCCGTTGTTTACATCAACACATTATAATATAACCCCGTTGTTTACATCAACACATTATAATATAACCCCGTTGTTTACATCAACACATTATAATATAACCCCGTTGTTTACATCAACACATTATAATATGACCCCGTTGTTTACATCAACATATTATAATATGACCCCGTTGTTTACATCAACACATTATAATATGACCCCGTTGTTTACATCAACACATTATAATATGACCCCGTTGTTTACATCAACACATTATAATATGACCCCGTTGTTTACATCAACACATTATAATATGACCCCGTTGTTTACATCAACACATTATAATATGACCCCGTTGTTTACATCAACACATTATAATATGACCCGTTGTTTACATCAACACATTATAATATGACCCCGTTGTTTACATCATCACATTATAATATGACCCCGTTGTTTACATCAACACATTATAATATGACCCCGTTGTTTACATCAACACATTATAATATGACCTCGTTGTTTACATCAACGCATTATAATATGACCCCGTTGTTTACATCAACACATTATAATATGACCCTGTTGTTTACATCAACACATTATAATATGACCCCGTTGTTTACATCAACACATTATAATATGACCCCGTTGTTTACATCAACACATTATAATATGACCCCGTTGTTTACATCAACACATTATAATATGACCCCGTTGTTTACATCAACACATTATAATATGACCCCGTTGTTTACATCAACACATTATATTATGACCCCGTTGTTTACATCAACACATTATAATATGACCCCGCTATTTACATCAACACATTATAATATGACCCCGCTGTTTACATCAACACATTATAATATGACCCCGTTGTTTACATCAACACATTATAATATGACCCCGTTGTTTACATCAACACATTATAATATAACCACGTTGTTTACATCAACACATTATAATATAGCCCCGTTGTTTACATCAACACATTATAATATAACCCCGTTGTTTACATCAACACATTATAATATAACCCCGTTGTTTACATCAACACATTATAATATAACCCCGTTGTTTACATCAACACATTATAATATAACCCCGTTGTTTACATCAACACATTATAATATAACCCCGTTGTTTACATCAACACATTATAATATAACCCAGTTGTTTACATCAACACATTATAATATAACCCCGTTGTTTACATCAACACATTATTATATAACCCCGTTGCGTACATCAACACATTATTATATAACCCCGTTGCTTACATCAGCACATTATTATATAACCCTGTTGCTTACATCAACACATTATAATATAACCCCGTTGCTTACATCAACACATTATAATATAACCCCGTTGTTTACATCAACACATTATAATATAACCCTGTAGTTTACATCAAGACATTATAATATGACCCCGTTGTTTACATCAACACATTATAATATGACCCCGTTGTTTACATCAACACATAATATTATAACCCCGTTGTTTACATCAACACATTATAATATAACCCCGTTGTTTACATCAACACATTATAATATGACCCCGTTGTTTACATCAACACATTATAATATGACCCCGTTGTTTACATCAACACATTATAATATGACCCCGTTGTTTACATCAACACATTATAATATGACCCTGTTGTTTACATCAACACATTATAATATGACCCCGTTGTTTACATCAACACATTATAATATGACCCCGTTGTTTACATCAACACATTATAATATGACCCCGTTGTTTACATCAACACATTATAATATGACCCCGTTGTTTACATCAACACATTATAATATGACCCCGTTGTTTACATCAACACATTATAATATGACCCCGTTGTTTACATCAACACATTTTAATGTGACCCAGCTGTTTACATCAACACATTATAATATGACCCCGCTGTTTACATCAACACATTATAATATGACCCCGCTGTTTACATCAACACATTATAATATGACCCCGTTGTTTACATCAACACATTATAATATTACCCCGTTGTTTACATCAACACATTATAATATAACCCCGTTGTTTACATCAACACATTATAATATAACCCCATTGTTTACATCAACACATTATATTATAGCCCCGTTGTTTACATCAACACATTATAATATAACCCCGTTGTTTACATCAACACATTAAAATATAACCCTGTTGTTTACATCAACACATTATAATATAACCCTGTTGTTTACATCAACACATTATAATATAACCCTGTTGTTTACATCAACACATTATAATATAACCCCGTTGTTTACATCAACACATTATAATATAACCCAGTTGTTTACATCAACACATTATAATATAACCCCGTTGTTTACATCAACACATTATAATATAACCCCGTTGTTTACATCAACACATTATAATATAACCCCGTTGTTTACATCAACACATTATAATATAACCCCGTTGTTTACATCAACACATTATAATATAACCCCGTTGTTTACATCAACACATTATAATATAACCCAGTTGTTTACATCAACACATTATAATATAACCCCGTTGTTTACATCAACACATTATTATATAACCCCGTTGCGTACATCAACACATTATTATATAACCCCGTTGCTTACATCAACACATTATATAACCCCGTTGCTTACATCAACACATTATAATATAACCCCGTTGTTTACATCAACACATTATAATATAACCCCGTAGTTTACATCAACGACATTATAATATGACCCCGTTGTTTACATCAACACATTATAATATGACCCCGTTGTTTACATCAACACATTATATTATAACCCCGTTGTTTACATCAACACATTATAATATAACCCCGTTGTTTACATCAACACATTATAATATGACCCCGTTGTTTACATCAACACATTATAATATGACCCCGTTGTTTACATCAACACATTATAATATGACCCCGTTGTTTACATCAACACATTATAATATGACCCCGTTGTTTACATCAACACATTATAATATGACCCCGTTGTTTACATCAACACATTATAATATGACCCCGTTGTTTACATCAACACATTATAATATGACCCCGTTGTTTACATCAACACATTATAATATGACCCCGTTGTTTACATCAACACATTATAATATGACCCCGTTGTTTACATCAACACATTATAATATGACCCGTTGTTTACATCAACACATTATAATTGGACCCCGTTGTTTACATCAACACATTATAATATGACCCCGCTGTTTACATCAACACATTATAATATGACCCCGCTGTTACATCAACACATTATAATATGACCCCGTTGTTTACATCAACACATTATAATATTACCCCGTTGTTTACATCAACACATTATAATATAACCCCGTTGTTTACATCAACACATTATAATATAACCCCGTTGTTTACATCAACACATTATATTATAGCCCCGTTGTTTACATCAACACATTATAATATAACCCCTTTGTTTACATCAACACATTAAAATATAACCCTGTTGTTTACATCAACACATTATAATATAACCCTGTTGTTTACATCAACACATTATAATATAACCCCGTTGTTTACATCAACACATTATAATATAACCCCGTTGTTTACATCAACACATTATAATATACCCCGTTGTTTACATCAACACATTATAATATAACCCCGTTGTTTACATCAACACATTATAATATAACCCCGTTGTTTACATCAACACATTATAATATACCCGTTGTTTACATCAACACATTTATAAATAACCCCGTTGTTTACATCAACACATTATAATATAACCCCGTTGTTTACATCAACACATTATAATATAACCCGTAGTTTATCTGTTTACATCAACACATTATAATATAACCCCGTAGTTTACATCAACACATTATAATATAACCCCGTTGTTTACATCAACACATTATAATATAACCCCGTTGTTTACATCAACACATTATAATATAACCCCGTTGTTTACATCAACATATTATAATATAACCCCGTTGTTTACATCAACACATTATAATATAACCCCGTTGTTTACATCAACACATTATAATATAACCCCGTTGTTTACATCAACACATTATAATATAACCCCGTTGTTTACATCAACACATTATAATATAACCCCGTTGTTTACATCAACACATTATAATATAACCCCGTTGTTTACATCAACACAATATAATATAACCCCGTTGTTTACATCAACACATTATAATATAACCCCGTTGTTTACATCAACACATTATAATATAACCCCGTTGTTTACATCAACACATTATAATATAACCCCGTTGTTTACATCAACACATTATAATATAACCCCGTCGTTTACATCAACACGTTATAATATAACCCCGTTGTTTACATCAACACGTTATAATATAACCCCGTTGTTTACGTGAACACGTTATAATATAACCCCGTTGTTTACATCAACACG
>JBAKBP010021831.1:0-30000 GCA_037953745.1 Lithodes maja | reverse complement strand
AAAATGTCTCCGGCGAACCCGGATATCTCCATACAATGCTGGCTCGCTATCGCTCGCCAGGAAGAAATAGACACCTAGATGGGGATAAACGTCTTAAAACAGTTGGCTGAATGGGGCCGAATGGATACAAGCCAGAGAAAGAGAGAAACAGAGAGAAAAAGAAAAAAAAAACACAGGTGATCTCTAGCGCGGACGCATAAACTAACCCCTGGCCGGCAGTCTTGGTTCTCCAGTACAACAGAAGCTGATGGTGGCGTTAATGAGTAGAAAAACCCGACTACGTTCTCTCTCTTTGCTCTTTATTCTTCGCCGCCTACTAGCTACCCAAAGTATTCAGTCCTATCGCTAAAAGGATATTCACCACAACTCCTGTTATTTGGTCGAGTCGCTGTGAGTTAGCTTTGATTAAATTAGGCTAGGCTAGATTTCATATAGCTACATTAGATTCGTTAAATTTTGGTGTGAGTTATACTAGGTTAGGACATGTAAGGCCATATTGGTTATGTTATTTAAGCTAGATTTGTTTAGGTATGGTTAAGGTGTACGTGTATGTGTAGGTTATGTGTAGGCTAAGCGATTCTGAAAAGGCAGTGATTTTATTCAAAATATCCTGTACTTAAAGATACACTTTGTACCCAATGATACAAATCATGGCCTTACGATTTCGAGGCTATCCCGAATTGAATAACATTTTGTTGATAATGTTGTGCCCAATATACACTTCAGAGGTTCGCTTCTGTTGTTCGAGGGTTCTTATTTGGCTAGAATTGTGTGTCTTAGAACTTAAACGGCTTCCCAAAAGCTGGGTATGCTCAACAGCCTCCGGTGGTTGATTACCCCTGCACAGCTTCTTGCTTTGTACAGTCACAAGCATAAATGCTGCGACATCAGCCAGATGACGTCATCTCCTTCATCACAAGAGGTTTATACTATGCTGAATAAAATCAACTGACGGTAACTAGTATGAAATAAAGAAATCGTTGTGGTTATGAAAACAAAAGTTTAGCAATACCTTTCGAAGCGAAGGGGCAAACGTTATCTGGTAGGTGTCGCAGCATTTATGCTCGTGATTGTACATAGGCACAGTGCGTCCATGTATTGAGTAGGCCTATTGTCCACATGTGTGGGGAGGATCCTTTCACACAGTATTTCTTGACAAAGTGGAAAAGAAAGCCTTTCGTCTCATTAACTTACGTCTACTCACTCTCTGCAATCTCTCTCTCTCTTCGCCGTAATGTTGCATCTCTCGCTATTCTACCGCTATTACAATAATCAGTGTTCCTCAGAGCTATCTCAATGTATACCAACTCCTCTACATAGAGTATGTAGCACCCGTCTTGCAACACAGTCCCACCCCTACTCTGTGCAACTCTCCAACCCAAGAGTGAAACAATATTCCCAATCTTTCTTCTATTCAACTGCTGAGCTCTGGAACTCTCTCCCTGAATCCATCTTCCCCTCACACTCCGTATGTCCAGGCATTTTGGCTCGAACAATCCTTAATTTTGGGCCACTCACTCTTTCAACTCTGGGGAGGCACTCTTCAGAGGCAGTTCTGCCTTTTGTCTCCTTCATTCACATAGGAAAAAAATACACTCGTCTGCAAGGTAGCTGAGCGAACAATAGCTCAGATATTTCATATAATATTATGAAACATTACTCTGAAACACATAATACTAGTCAGTGTTTTCATATAATATTATGAAACATTACTCTGAAACACATAATACTAGTCAGTGGTTTCCCTCAAGCTTTGTAAACCGTCCCAAGTTATCATTTAGTTGTGCATCAGCTACTTGTGCAGGGGATGGTATACTTTCACCTCGCTTCATGAAACAGGGATCTGCCTTGTGTGGGCCGATCGGCTTTCTGCAGACTCCCATTTTCTTATGTTCTTATGTTCTAACTCTTTGAGTCTGATGACGTTTGCTTCCGTTTATTACAGCAGCCTCTAAACGAGTTTATGTGGCTTTATAAGTATATCTTTAGTCGTAATTTGAGTTAATTGATAAAATAATATATAATTATAAAGTCGTTATTTTATTAAAAGGGTTAAGTCGTGTCACTCGCTTTGGTCTAAAGAAAACAAAACACTATTATTATACACAGCACCCATAACCCATTATATGTATTTACTCCTAACAATGATTCCATTATTCTTGAATTGTAACTGCAACCTATTTTGGGATCCCCTCTAACATAAAGAAATGGAAGAGGTATTTAGTATCTCCCTGTTCATCATTGCCAGGCTAATTGTGTAAAAGTATTGTTACGGCTGGATCGGCAATACATATTCGGGATTCTTGATCGTAGGACAGAAATGGCTTATGTGACAACGACACGCTCGATTCCAGTCCCAAATACTATATGCTCCAGACAACAAAAGCACCAACGCCCTACAGAGTTATCGTCTATGGTAACGAGGTACCTTAACTCGGCGAAAGTGTACAACAGGGGTAGGCTATGAGGCTAAACTCCCTCAGACATTTATAGGTTACGTTATTACTAAAGAAATGCAATACTCAAGAAACTACGTTAATATTAAGCCTCTAATAATGTAGAATAGAAGCAGGCTAAAGGTATGACAGTGAAATGCTAAATGACAAATGTACACGCCTACTTGAAAGCGCGTGCACTAGAATAACTGTCCCCTACTAACATGCACTAGCATGTAGCATACAAGATGTTCATGATCCAGTAGATACCTAATAATACACATGGAAGGAACATAAATAGTAGTCACTTATTATAATAATGAATCTATACTTGGAATAACTAAAAGGTTGCAGGCAACAGTACTGCGCCGGTAGCCTACTACCGCATAGGCTACTTCGCTTCTCTCACTCTGTCTCCCCTCTGAGTCCGTATGTGCCCTACGCAATAGAACTCCGGACACAGCAGCAAAACGACAGTGCAGTTAATTGATACATGAAAGTATTAATAGTGTTGTCTTGTGTGTGAGTAATGTGTATTGTAAAGTGTTACATACATAAACTTAAAGAGAGCTGCAATGCATAGTAAAATAAAGATATATCCCACTCATCATCCCCATGTGTTCTAGCTAGCAGGCCAAGTCACAGGAACAACGAGTCCCAGCACCGAAAGCGAGAACCCAGGAAAAGACTGTAGAGAACACAAGGACAGATAAATTACGTTACTCTACTATACCGGCACTACGAGCGAGCTGTAGTCTCTGGTACTACACTCGCTCCTGGCTCGGTATGCAAATCAAGGCTAAGTCCTCGCCCCTCTACAGACAACTCCTGGGCATGGTCGGGCTCTTACACATGGCACCAGTCTAGTCACAAATTGGATGATGAGCGGGGCATATAACTCGTGAACATGTAGAACGTTCACCAACTATCCTCATCAAGAAGATCGCTGTTCACATTAACCCCTTAAATCTAATACATGTAAATATATGCTTGTCCTAAGAGTAATACGAGAGGTGAGTGCTGAAACTCCTTTAGGACCTCAAGGGAAGGTTATGCATTTAAATAGAGAGAAGAATGAAATGAGAGTAATGTCGTCAGAGAGAAAGAGTGCAACCGTGAGAAATTGGGAGAGAGGGCAAGGGATGTTAGAATCTCAAAGGTTCTAGGCAACCTGATCATGGAACACACAGCGAGCCTCCAGGCAATGTGCTGTACGACAACATGGGCAGCCCAGGCAGCATAGGCAGGCGGCAATGGACTACCAACCCTGTCGCGCCCAGCTATAAGCGCAAGGCTGCCAGGAGGTGTGGTGGAGTGGTCTTGCCACTGGCCTGGTAATCCAAAGGTCCCGGGTTCAAATCCCGATGTATCAATGGGAAGATATTATTGGGATGGAATTTGTGCTGTACCTAGTATCAGTGCATTACCACAAAGCCCACCGAAACGTCAATAAAATACCCTCATTGTTCCCTGATTAAATAGCACTGTATGAATATTCCCATATTCAAAATATGCTATAGGGGTGCAATGCCTGGTGAGTTATCTGCTCAACAGGTGGCGTTGTGTGTGTGTAAGTGTGAGAGTCCGAGTGTAGAGGGTGAGACAGTGAAGCACGGGAACGAGATGGCTTCAGAGATGGGGTCGTTTCGGGCCATGAGTGAGCACCGTGCCTCATGTGAAGGCAAGATGGCAGGTGCTCGTTGTACTCTACGTGCTTCACATGTCTCACTCCCTAGACTGGAACAAGACCTCACGGGCTTCACTGTTCATTGTAAAGCGGTGAATGTTAAGGCTCTCAGCCTATGCCCGAGAGGAAGTAAGTTGGAATATAGAAAAAAAAAAAAAAAAAAAAAAAAACCAATCCATACGTCTGGCAACCACCCCCCCGGCAGCGTAGCGCGTTGCTACCCTCTCGCTCTGAAGCCTAACTCACTCTCTCTCTCTGAACTCCCATTGTCTTATCTATCAACTTCTCTATTGATACTACATACCAAATGGAAGGCCTCGACATGGCTCAAAACAAAACCCACCACTGGTTAGCACATGACGAGACCTTTGCAGAGATACAAAGAACATAGTTATAAGTTGTCACACTCAATATACATAGCTGCTGACGGTAGCCAGCACGGTACAGTGGTACGGGCGGTACAGTGGAGTACCAAGGAGTACAATCAGGTTGCGTTGCCACGCACTGGGTGCGTCACAGCCCCCCCAAGATTTTAGATAATCGACCTTAGAAGCATTATCAAAATCTGACAGGCAACCAACCGACCTGCTACCCTTAGCTGCCACTAATTGCAAAAGGTGCACAACAACTGAAGTGTGAATTATACATAAAACACAATATCGCATGCATCATGCTACAACAATAAAGACTTACAAAACTAAAAAAAAAAATTCTCGTTTATTTTATTGTTTTATAATCTTTTTGGACGGCGTTATGATAGCCTAATTTTACTCCTGCTCAACCCACACACCGTGCACGACTATCCTGGATCATCAACCCTTGATAGACAATCTGCTATCACGTTCTCACTCCCGGCAATATGCTGAATGTTGAGATTATACTCTTGGAGCATTAGGGACCACCTGGTCAACCGCATATTCCGATTGTGAAACTGATTTAGGAATTTCAAGGGATGATGGTCCGTATAAATCGTCACTACCGGGCCGTAGGCTGGAACATAAACTTCGAAATGTTTGAGCGACAAAACGATAGCAAGAAGCTCCTTCTCTATAGTCGAGTAATTCCTTTGTGCCGAATTAAACTTGCGAGAAAAGAAGCTCACTGGGTGTTCCAAGCCCTCGGAATCAGTCTGCAGTAACACTGCCCCGGCACCCACACCGCTGGCATCAGTCGCCAGCTGAAAACTCCTGGAGAAGTCTGGGGCTCTCAAAATCGGATGTGTACACAGCAGGTGCTTGACTAGGTCGAAAGCCCTCTGACACTCCGCAGCCCAACAGAACTTCACTGACTTCGACAGTAGATCAGTTAACGGTGCTAAGACAGTAGAGTATCCCCGGATGAAGCGCCTATAATAGCCTATCATACCTAGGAACCGCATGACCTGGCGCTTAGTGGTGGGCCTGGGAAACATATTGATAGCCTGTATCTTGCTCAGGGGGGGGCACACCCGGCCTAACCCGACCACGAAGCCAAGATACACAGTAGCCTTTACAAACTCTCACTTCCTCAGGTTCACCACCAGCCCAGCATCGTGCAACTTCCCAAACAGGGTCTCTAAGTGCCTTAGGTGATTTTCAAAATTGTCATCATACACTATCACGTCATCAAGGTAGACCGTGCAGTTAGGGATTTCGTCACAAATATCGTTCATCAGGTTCTGAAACGTGGCAGGTGCGTTCTTAAGCCCATAAGGCATTACGTTACATTGGTAGGTCTTGCCATCTACCACAAAACCACAAACTTGCTTAGCTCGGTCCGACAGGGGTACTTGCCAGTAGCCTTTTACAAGATCAATTTTAGTAAGGTACTTTGCATTCCCTATCTTGTCCACGCTGTCGTCAACTCGAGGCAAAGGGTAAGGGTTGGTAGTGGTCAAGCCATTTAGCCTACGAAAATCTATGCAGAACCGCACCTTGCCGTCAGGTTTTGGCTGCAACGTGACGGGTGATGTCCACTTCACATAACCTTCAGTGATCATCCCTCTCTCAACCATGTACTTTAACTCCTCCCGTAAAGCTGGCAACTTTACCGGGGGCACACGGTAGGGCACTGACTTGAAGGGCACATTATCACCGACGTCCACGTCGTGCGTTACCTGAGTAGTGAGACCTGGGTGTTCGGCGAAAACAGAGGGGTATGACCTGAACAGGCCTAGGACAGCAGCACCCTGGTGCTCAGGCAGGTGACTTACAGCTTGCCTAGCCTCTTGTTCAGTATTCCCCGCCCACTGTTCCGCGGAAATGACACAGTCCCAGCTATCCTCCTCAGCAGCATGACTGTCCCCACCTCCTTCTCCACCCTGGCCGCTGCAGGCCAGCACAGGGACAGTGAGAGGCTCTGAGGGGCGTCTCACATACTCTTTCATGAGGTTAACATGACATAACTGATGTTTTTTTCTACGGTCAGGTGTTGCAACGAGATAATCAAGGTCGGACAGTTTCTTAGCCACCACATACGGCCCAATAAACTTGGCAGAAAGGGGGTGTCCAGGCAAAGGTAAAAGCAACATTACCTCCTGACCCACCGAAAACTCCCGAAGCTTCACCTTGGCGTCATACTGGTGCTTCATGACCGCCTGTGCATTAACCAAGTTATTACCTGCCGCTGCCATGCAACCTATAAGTCTCTCCCGGCTCTCAAGGATATATTTAAGTACAGACCCCGGCTTCTCTTCGCCCTCCCAGATCTCTTTCACCATACTTAAAGGTCCTCTCACATTATGGCCAAAGACTAGTTGATTTGGACTGAACCCCAGGCTCTCTCCTGGGACTTCACGTGCAGCGAACAGAACATACGGCAGACCCAAATCCCAATCAGTGTCATGTTCTGCACAGTAACAGCGTAGCATACTCTTCAGGGTCGAGTGCCACCGCTCCAAGACTCCCTGACTCTCGGGATGGTAGGCTGACGACACTACAGAACATATACCGTGCAACTGAAGGGTTTGCTTGAACAATTTGGATGTAAAATTGCTCCCCTGGTCTGACTGCACCTCACGTGGAAATCCATAACGGGAACAGAACAATAATAAGTTTTTAACAACTGCCTTTGCCGAGCCGTTTCTCATGGGGTATGCGTCCGGGTATCTTGTAGCCACATCCATGATTGTCAACAGGAATTTATTGCCACTACTAGTAGGCGGGAAAGGGCCAACCAAATCTACTACAACTTTGCTGAACGGAGGCCCGGTGACAGGTATGGGAAACAAAGGTGCCTTCGGGATTGTCTGGTTAGGCTTCCCCGTTGTTTGGCAGGTCGCACACCCAGCGACCCATGCACAGACATCAGCCTTGACCCCAGGCCACCAGAAAAACCTGCCCAATGCCGCCAATGTTTTTGTTACCCCCAAATGACCCGCCACCGGCACATCATGCGCCAGACACAATAAGGACTCTCTATACTTATTTGGAACAACCACCTGGTCTACTACCCTCGCACCGCCCTCCCACTTCGATTTGGGGTCTAGAAATCTGCGGTACAATATCCTGTTGAGCCTAAAGAAATCTCCCGGCTTCGCATCCCCATCTTCCTCCAACTCTATGGCACCATTGCTATAATGAGCTAGGCTAGCGTCTTGCAGCTGCTGCTCACTAATGTCCCTGGGCGTCAATGCATCAAGATGGTTTTGTAATAAGACATTACCCCGGCTAGTAGGCTCTACTGCCTTAGTGGCTCTCGCTACAGCTCTTGCCTCACGCGAAGTCTTACCCAACTCTGCCTTGTTACACCACATATCTGGGCCAGAGTCAACTCCCGTGTTTATTATAGGTCCAAGTACCGAATCACCGAGAAGTGCAGCAGAATCAATGTCCCTTTTCCTGCCCTTAGCAACCTTCTCCTGATCCTTCCTCCACTGTCCCCGAGGTTGAGTGCTAGGCTGTGCAGGAGCCGCAGAGCGAGATCGGGTTACCACACAGGCCATCTCATCCTGTTGGCACCTCCCAACCCATTCCCGATTCTCACCATCCACGTCGGCCGCCCTCTCGGCAACGACTAAGGGTGGAGTCCCGGAAGTGGGCACCGCAAAGTCGTTGCCGAGAAGAAGGTCGACGCCCTCAACTGGCAAACACTCAACGATCCCTACATCCAGCTCCCTGCACACCTCTCCCACTCTCAACTCCAACCTCACAAGTGGGTATGACCTCGTAGCATTTATACCCTGCACCACAACAACTCTGGCCGCATTTATCGGTTTCCCTGTGAAGTTCCTCAACAAAGTTTGCGAAGCCCCCGTATCCCTCAGCAAGTCAACCCTCCGTAGTTCACTCCCCCAGCTCACAAACCCGTGCCCCCGATGGCTACAGAAAGTGTCCCGGACAGGTGTCGAGCCTTCCGTACGCTTCTTTACCGCGTGTGCCTCAGCTGCTGACAACCTACCCCGGGCAGTTGCTGCAGCCTTCAGAGACACACCGATACTGTGAACCAATGACACCGGCTTAGCGGGAGTGTTACTAGGGCACTCACGTGAATAATGGCCTAGCTTCTGACATTTGTAACATTTCACATCCCCAATGGGCTTCTTCCCTTGTGCGGGCGAAGAAGGGGCCTGACCTTTAGTAAACGGGAGAGGCTTGTGTTTGTAGGTGTTATTAGGTGCAATGCATTTAGTGTGGTTATGTGTGTCATAGGATTTGTTATTATCGAAAACTCTGGTGGGTGGGGTATAGCGCCCCTTCTGCCCTGACTCAGCCCTCTGAGCGGCACCGCAACCACGAATCAATGATAATCTGAGGTCTGCCATCTTGGCAGCCTCCTCTACTGTCTTGGGACATTTTTCCTTAATGTTCAGCGTTAGATCGTTTCCAGTACATTTGTAAAACTGTTCCAGATAGAAAAGTTGCTTAATTTCCTCAGCCGACTCTGCGTGCTCGGACCGAAACCAGTTATTACCTGCATCTGTTAAGTCCCGTGCGTGCTCCATAAAACTGACGTCGCTCTTCTTATTCACGCCACGGAACTTCAATCTATAAGTTTCGGGTTGCAGTTCGTAGGCCCGGAGCACAGCCTCCTTCACCAGTCCATACACTACACTCTCGTCCAGTGACAGTGCATCGTAGGCTTTCAACCCCTTACCCACTAGACGTGATGAAACTAATGCTGCCCATTTAACCTCCGGCCAGTCATACTCACGACACTTCTTTTCGAAACGAGCAAAAAACTCAGTCACTGCTGTCTCATCAAATGCGGGTACTAACTTAATTAAATGCGAAAGTGAGTCTGTAACCCAGTGCCCACCACCGAGATGACGCCCCGTGGTCTCTACTCTAGACTTCTCGACATCCATTTCAGCCTGGTACCTGGTTGCATCCTGATTGGCTTGGATTCTAGCAACCTCTATGCGTTCTATACTAGCCTGTTGTATCTGAGTCTCCTGCAGCTTAATCCGTTCTATACTAGCCTGTTGTATCTGAGTCTCCTGCAGCTTAATCCGTTCTATACTAGCCTGTTGACTCTCTTGCAACTTTAGCTTAGCTAGTTCTAGCTGAAATAACATCTCAGGAGACAGGCCTGGGGGGGGGGGAGAGCACAAAATGGGGGATCCACACCGAGACGTGTTTACGGGTAAGCCAGCTTGCCATTGAGAACCCTCCTGCTGCATCGTGCTAAGACTCGCTGGCTGAGGGCCCAGCTCAGGGGTAGAGTGGAATGGAGGCTTGGAGGGAACCCCCCAAGACCCCACTCCACCCACCGCCCCATCGCCATCACCCAACAAACATGCCACCAAATTCTTCTTGGGCCAACTGTCAGGACAGTCCCGCCCCAAAACCGTGGCTAAACAGCGAAGACCGTAACAATCAATAGCCTGCAGGCGCTGTTCGGTCAAAGGTGTCTGCAAAAATGCCCGGGCATCCCTCTCTCCACTTATAACACTCCCCTCCCTAAATATCTGTTGTACTTGCTGGTCACTAGGCTGTACCGTGTTATCCTCCCCCGTAAATGATGAGTCATTAGACATAGTGCTGGTTATACAATTGCTGTTCATAAAAAAAAAGAAGTGCTTATTACTAATTGCAGTCTCGACTCACAAAATGTTAAAGATGCTTGAATGACTCTACTCTAGACACCCCTAACGAAACAATCTGCAAGTCCACCAATACAATAATGACACAATAAAAATTCCTCCAATATGCAAGAAAATTCTAGCCAGCTCTACTAGGTAGCATAGAATAGTTCTCCAAAAAACATGTGATAGGATACTACTGAATCTTGTGCAAGGTCGCCATTTTGTTACGGCTGGATCGGCAATACATATTCGGGATTCTTGATCGTAGGACAGAAATGGCTTATGTGACAACGACACACTCGATTCCAGTCCCAAATACTATATGCTCCAGACAACAAAAGCACCAACGCCCTACAGAGTTATCGTCTATGGTAACGAGGTACCTTAACTCGGCGAAAGTGTACAACAGGGGTAGGCTATGAGGCTAAACTCCCTCAGACATTTATAGGTTACGTTATTACTAAAGAAATGCAATACTCAAGAAACTACGTTAATATTAAGCCTCTAATAATGTAGAATAGAAGCAGGCTAAAGGTATGACAGTGAAATGCTAAATGACAAATGTACACGCCTACTTGAAAGCGTGTGCACTAGAATAACTGTCCCCTACTAACATGCACTAGCATGTAGCATACAAGATGTTCATGATCCAGTAGATACCTAATAATACACATGGAAGGAACATAAATAGTAGTCACTTATTATAATAATGAATCTATACTTGGAATAACTAAAAGGTTGCAGGCAACAGTACTGCGCCGGTAGCCTACTACCGCATAGGCTACTTCGCTTCTCTCACTCTGTCTCCCCTCTGAGTCCGTATGCGCCCTACGCAATAGAACTCCGGACACAGCAGCAAAACGACAGTGCAGTTAATTGATACATAAAAGTATTAATAGTGTTGTCTTGTGTGTGAGTAATGTGTATTGTAAAGTGTTACATACATAAACTTAAAGAGAGCTGCAATGCATAGTAAAATAAAGATATATCCCACTCATCATCCCCATGTGTTCTAGCTAGCAGGCCAAGTCACAGGAACAACGAGTCCCAGCACCGAAAGCGAGAACCCAGGAAAAGACTGTAGAGAACACAAGGACAGATAAATTACGTTACTCTACTATACCGGCACTACGAGCGAGCTGTAGTCTCTGGTACTACACTCGCTCCTGGCTCGGTATGCAAATCAAGGCTAAGTCCTCGCCCCTCTACAGACAACTCCTGGGCATGGTCGGGCTCTTACACATGGCACCAGTCTAGTCACAAATTGGATGATGAGCGGGGCATATAACTCGTGAACATGTAGAACGTTCACCAACTATCCTCATCAAGAAGATCGCTGTTCACATTAACCCCTTAAATCTAATACATGTAAATATATGCTTGTCCTAAGAGTAATACGAGAGGTGAGTGCTGAAACTCCTTTAGGACCTCAAGGGAAGGTTATGCATTTAAATAGAGAGAAGAATGAAATGAGAGTAATGTCGTCAGAGAGAAAGAGTGCAACCGTGAGAAATTGGGAGAGAGGGCAAGGGATGTTAGAATCTCAAAGGTTCTAGGCAACCTGATCATGGAACACACAGCGAGCCTCCAGGCAATGTGCTGTACGACAACATGGGCAGCCCAGGCAGCATAGGCAGGCGGCAATGGACTACCAACCCTGTCGCGCCCAGCTATAAGCGCAAGGCTGCCAGGAGGTGTGGTGGAGTGGTCTTGCCACTGGCCTGGTAATCCAAAGGTCCCGGGTTCAAATCCCGATGTATCAATGGGAAGATATTATTGGGATGGAATTTGTGCTGTACCTAGTATCAGTGCATTACCACAAAGCCCACCGAAACGTCAATAAAATACCCTCATTGTTCCCTGATTAAATAGCACTGTATGAATATTCCCATATTCAAAATATGCTATAGGGGTGCAATGCCTGGTGAGTTATCTGCTCAACAGGTGGCGTTGTGTGTGTGTAAGTGTGAGAGTCCGAGTGTAGAGGGTGAGACAGTGAAGCACGGGAACGAGATGGCTTCAGAGATGGGGTCGTTTCGGGCCATGAGTGAGCACCGTGCCTCATGTGAAGGCAAGATGGCAGGTGCTCGTTGTACTCTACGTGCTTCACATGTCTCACTCCCTAGACTGGAACAAGACCTCACGGGCTTCACTGTTCATTGTAAAGCGGTGAATGTTAAGGCTCTCAGCCTATGCCCGAGAGGAAGTAAGTTGGAATATAGAAAAAAAAAAAAAAAAAACAAAAAAACAATCCATACGTCTGGCAACCACCCCCCCGGCAGCGTAGCGCGTTGCTACCCTCTCGCTCTGAAGCCTAACTCACTCTCTCTCTCTGAACTCCCATTGTCTTATCTATCAACTTCTCTATTGATACTACATACCAAATGGAAGGCCTCGACATGGCTCAAAACAAAACCCACCACTGGTTAGCACATGACGAGACCTTTGCAGAGATACAAAGAACATAGTTATAAGTTGTCACACTCAATATACATAGCTGCTGACGGTAGCCAGCACGGTACAGTGGTACGGGCGGTACAGTGGAGTACCAAGGAGTACAATCAGGTTGCGTTGCCACGCACTGGGTGCGTCACAGTATTATGATGCAAAGATTTACACCCAATGTGTCCAGTTATTTATAAGGATAATGGAAGCTCCCTTAGGCTGTGAGCGAAGCCAAGTGACGGAATCAAGGTCTAGTTGAAAAAGTGTTTTTTACAGCGATTTTGTATTAAGGGGAGATGGGCCGTTTCTCTGGTCACCCTTCTTCCTCATGTTAACGCCCATTAGTTTTCATATGAAAAGACGTTCGGCCCATTAGTTTGGCTATTTTTAAACCTTTCGCCCCATTTCTTTGTCAATATTAAGACTTTTTGTGTTGCTTATGTGTCGAATTTTTCCTGGCGGGCGAAAGCGAGCCTGTAATTTAAGAGGAATCGGCCTTCGACAGGGACATTTTTCTATCGAACAACGTACAAATGTATCTTGAAGGAGGGTCGGGGAAGGGGGGGGGGTAAGCATGGTGGAGGTCTAGGGAGGAAACTAATTTAATAATATATAGATACATAAATGAGCCAATAAAAATGACACATATACCCTTAACATAATTAATTCTGACAGTATTTGTGATGCCTTGCTTCATTGGTATAGGAAAATGACAGCCTCTATGGCTTTAGGTTGTTATAGTTAACTGCAGTTATATTAACCCATACTGTACCGGCAACGTACTTTTCAGTATATTCAGGCAACTATTAAACGATTATATTGAGTTTAGGAAGGACCTCTAACCATTAAAAGGCAACAAACTATCTCAATTTATCTTCTTAGCGACCACAGACCCTTCCAAAGTTGAATACGATCGTCTAATAGTAGCCAAAAGAATGTTAAAAGGACGGCACCGGTACTGAACGGGTTAAGCACGAGTTCAGAAACTTCCAAATTGTTGCCGATAAAAAGATGCCGGGAAAGAGGGTCGTATGAATAGTCCTTCAATCTAGCTTGGAGATGTGGCACCTCTAGGCCCACACACCCTCAGTCCGGTCCGCTCCTTGAAGTTAGATAACGAGGGGACCCTTACACCAACAATGTACAGGTGGCCTCAACATTATGGATACACTCCATGATTTTATGTATGGACGGAAAAGCAGTATGACCTAATTAGGAGGGCGGTTTCTTGTGAAATAATTAATTCATGAAGGCCTAATCAATTAACAATTTTATAGCAAATTATTCCTGTAAGTCAATCACACGATTTTTACTTCTATACATAATGTGATAGAGTGTACTTACAACAGATCGAGAACCTCTTCTGTTTTTGTGCATTTGTAGCTTTTGGAGTTAAGTTAAACATGTAATTTGCTCTACAATAATCCGTATACATGATGTTGTATGATTGTACACAAAATACATTCCTAAATCAGAATTCATACAGAGACTTACTTTAGTGATCTCCTACGTACGACCGTAAATTAGGAAAATGTATATTTTCTATGTGTATGAATGAGACAAACGGCAAAGTTACCTGTAAAAAGTGTCTCACCCAAAATTAAAAGAGTGACAGACAGCCAAATTCAAGGTACGTTAAAGTCAAACTTTCTAGACACGAAGCTTGAAGCAGTCTAAGTAATAGGATGAGGGAAAGACAGATTAAGGGAAAGAGTTACAGAGGTTTCTTGTCGAGTAGAAGAAACACTGGAAAAATCGGTTCACTCTTGGGTTAGAGACTAGGACAGAATAGGGGTGGGAACGTCTTGAATGGTGGTTGCCCCTCACTCTCCGTGAGAAGGTATACACTTTTAAGAAAGCTCTGAAGAGCACTGATTAGTGCAATAGCGGTGGAAGAGTGAGAGAGATGCAACATTGCGGCATGTAGCGAGAGATTGTAGGGAATTATTAAGAGAAAGTCAGTTGATGAGATGAAATGCTTTTGACTCTACCCTTTCGAGAAGTGCGGAATGAGTGGAACCTCCCAACACATGCAGACAATAGTGTTCCCCTGTACAGAGCAAGATGCTGTGTGAGAACCAACAAAGACAGTTGAGCACACCTAACTTCTGGGACGCTGTTTTAGCAAGAGTGGTAATATGATCTCTCCAAGAAAGGTCAGGAGAAAAAGAAACACCAAAAATATTGACAGAAAATGAAAGGTTATGTGTATTGTTGAAAAGTAAGGGATAGTCGTGTGGAAGATTGTGACGGGTAGATGTATGGAGAAATTGGGTTTGGAAGTGTTTTGTGGCTATTTTAATCCTTTGGCTGCAGGACCCGTTCGTTCAGGCAATTTAAAGCAATTTACAGGCCATCGAAGCCTCTTAAAGCCTGTGGAGATGAGTGCAAGTGAGCTGGAGTGCGGCAGGCCCCCGTCCGCTCTCCAGCTCGGCGGCTGGTGCACTAAGAAGTGAGAGTCATATCTCGCGAGACATTATTATTGAGCGCTGCCAAAGGCAAATGTAGCGCAACATTGCTCATTATTAGCAAATATTTGCTGATGTCTATGGTAGCGCTCCGGATGAACTCTGCGCGCTACGAAACTTGTTCTGGTGTCATTTAGAAGGTATTTTCTTCTAGATTTTGGCTGAATACATTTCATTTAATTCTATCACTTGCTTAATCATTCAGGAGGGTCTGCATGAGACCTAATATAGCGGAAATATGCGGAAATATGCCCGCAGCGTAAGTGTTAAAGCCCACAAAGTCTAGTTTGTTACTATATATTTTTCCTATGCACATGAAGGAGACAAAAGGCAGGCTACCGCCTGTAACGAGTGTCTCCCCGAATTCCAAAAGAGTGACAGAGAGCCAAATTCAAAGGATGGGGTCAAAGTACCTAGACACACAAAGTATAAAGCAATCTAAGTTGTATGATGAAGGAAAGATTGATTGAAGGAGAGAGTTGGAGAGTTCACTAGTTGAGTATATACTGCAGTATATTCTGTATATATATACGGTATATACTGTATACTGTATATATTGTATATTTATTTTATTTTTTTCTATGTGATTGAGGGAGGCAAAAGGCATAACTGCCTATAGCGAGTGCCTCCCCCATAGTTGAAAGAGTGACAGGGCCAAAATCAAGGGACGTTCGAGCCAAAATGCCTGGACACACGGAGTTTGAAGCAATTTAAGTCATAGGAAGAGGGAAAGACTGATTCTGGGAGAGAGTTCCAGAGCTCAGATGTTGAGTAGAAGAAAGTTTGAGAGTAACGTTTCACTCTTGGGTTGGAGAGTTGCACAGAGTAGGGGTGGGATTGAGTTGCAAGACGGGTACCACGTGCCCTACGTAAAGGAGGTGGTATGCACTGGGATAGCTCTGAGGAACACTGATTATTATAGTAGCGATAGAATAGCGAGAGAGATGCAACATTGCGGCGGAGAGAGAGAGATTGCAGAGAGTTGGTGAGTGGACGGGAGTTAATGATACGAAAGGCCTTCCTTTCAACTTTGTCTAGGAGAGCGGTGTGAGAGGAACCTCCCCACACATGTGAACAATACTCAATACAAGGGCGCACTATGCCCCTGTACAGAGCAAAAAGCTGTGCAGGGGAAAAGAACCCCCTAAGGCGGTTGAGCACACCCAGCTTCTGGGAGGCTGCCTTAGCAAGACTGGTAATATGGTCCTTCCAAATGAGAGCAGAAGAAAAAGAGACACCAAGAATATTGAGAGAAGATGAAGGGTTGATTTTTGTATTGTTGAAGAATAAGGGATAGTCCGCTGGGAGATCCTGACGGGTAGATAGATGGAGAAATTGGGTTTTGGAAGCATTAAAGTTAACAAGGTTTTCTCTGCCCCAATTGGAAATAGTATTTAGATCAGAATTTAAGAGTTCTATGGCTTCATTACGTTTGTCGTTGAGGGATTGCTGGCTGGGGCGTTCTGAAAAACTAATGGAGTAGTGTAAGGTTGAGTCGTCTGCGTATGAATGGATGGGAATTAAGGTACAGTTAAGGAGATCATTTATAAAAATTAGAAAGAGAATAGGAGATAGGACAGAGCCCTGAGGAACACCGGAGTTTATAGGATGAGGAAGTGAACAATGGCCGTCCACAACCGCAGCTATGGAACGGCCGGAAAGGAAATTAGAGACAAAGGCACAGATGGAGGGATAGAAACCGAAGGAGGGTAGTTTAGAAATTAAAGATTTATGCCAGACTCTATCGAAGGCTTTCGATATGTCTAGTGCAATAGAAAAAGTCTCACCAAAGTCCCGAAAGGAGGATGACCAAGAGTTAGTAAGATATGAAAGAAGATCACCAGTAGAGCGACCCTTAAGGAAGCCATACTGGCGATCTGAGAGCAGATTATGAGAAGAGAAATGCTTAAGAAATTTGGAAGCAAGAATAGTTTCAAAAACTTTAGAAAGACAAGAGATAAGAGCAATTGGACGATAGTTGGAGGGTTGAGAGCGGTCACCCTTCTTTGGGACAGGTTGAATGTGAGCAAACTTCCAGCATGAAGGGAAGACGTTAGAGGATAGACAGAGACGAAAGAGTTTGCCTAGGCAGGGAGTCAGCACGGAAGCACAGTTTTTGAGAACAACAGGAGGAACACCGTCCGGACCGTACGCCTTATTAGTGTTAAGCCCAGAGAGGGTAGAAAGTACATCTTTAGAAGAGATTAGGATATTAGGCATAAGTAAGAGAGAGGAGGGCGGAGATGGAGGAATAGCACCGGAATCATCCAAGGTGGAGTTTCTAACAAAAGTTTGAGCGAAGAGTTTAGCTTTGTCAGAGGAAGAAGTGATGGTTGTGCCATCAGAGTGGGAAAGGGGAGGGAAAGACGAGGAAGAGAAATTGTTGGAGAGGTTTTTGGCTAGATGCCAGAAAGCTTGGGAAGAGCTAGAGTTGGATAGTTCAGTGCATTTATTATTGATGAAAGAGTGTTTGGCAAGTCGAAGAACAGATTTGGCTTGATTCCGGGCAGAAACATATGAAGAATGAGAGTCTTGAGTTTTAAGGCGTCGGTACCGTTTGAATGCTTCCTCCTTATTGCGGACAGCAGTAGAACAGGCGTGAGTAAACCAAGATTTTTTAGCATTAGTCTGAGAGAAAGATATATATATATATATATATATATATATATATATATATACCATATATATATATATATTATATATATATACAGATATATATACAGGGGAGGTGTGGTGGAGTGGTCTTGCCACTGGCCTGGTAATCCAAAGGTCCTGGGTTCAAATCCCGATGTATCAATGGGAAGATATTATTGGGATGGAATTTGTGCTGTACCTAGTATCAGTGCATTACCACAAGCCCACCGAAACGTCAATAAAATACCCTCATTGTTCCCTGATTAAATAGCAGTGTATGAATATTCCCATATTCAAAATATGCTATAGGGGTGCAATGCCTGGTGAGTTATCTGCTCAACAGGTGGCGTTGTGTGTGTGTAAGTGTGAGAGTCCGAGTGTACGGGGTGAGACAGTGAAGCACGGGAACGAGATGGCTTCAGAGATGGGGTCGTTTCGGGCCATGAGTGAGCACCGTGCCTCATGTGAAGGCAAGATGGCAGGTGCTCGTTGTACTCTACGTGCTTCACATGTCTCACTCCCTAGACTGGAACAAGACCTCACGGGCTTCACTGTTCATTGTAAAGCGGTGAATGTTAAGGCTCTCAGCCTATGCCCGAGAGGAAGTAACTTGGAATATAGAAAAAAAAAAAAAAAAAAAAAAATACAACAAAAATAATAATATATATATATTTATATAATTATATATACTGTATATATATATATACACATATATATATATATATATACTATATATATATATATATATATATATATATATATATATATATATATATATATATATATATATATATATACTGTATATATATACATGCACATGGAACACCGTTATATCTCGATTGAATTGATACAATAAATAGAACACCTACCAGTGGTGTTCACCACGGACTTACCCACTGGTGAACACTAGCCTTCCCTGATGATATTAGCTCTGAAATCACCAGAGCCTCAGTATCACGGCTTTTAACTAATTAGCACACTGAACAGGAGGTAGCTCTTCTTTCTCAATTTTAATTATTTTAAATTTCAAAAATCGAGAGTATATACGTAAGGGAAAATATTCTGTAATAGAGATATCGTTTGAGAATTATAGTTAACTTCACTGTCGGAATATCTCCCTGGTAAATCAGTAGTTGTATAAAGTATTCAAATAAATGATAGAACACTGAGTATAACTTCACATGGTTGCTTAATTTTGGAATTATCTTTTAATACGCAATTATCTTTTAATACTCAGGACAAAGGAATACAGGAACAAGTGAACTCACGGGTCGGTAACCGCGACTAGTTATCTCAAGAAGTGGTCACTCCACATGAAGTCGGGGCTACTATGCAAAGCAGATAATAATAGTACACTCAATTACATACACGCTTTGGTTTACTTATCAGAAGTCTGTATCCTCATTAACTCTCTTACGCCCAGTATCTTGGAAACTTATTACCACTACCGTACACTCTAAAGTCACTCTGAAATCACCAATACGCTCTTAGGGTATTGGTGTATTTAGGGACACCTTTCATGAATATACAAATCGAGTATTGAAGTCTTAGAGGATTAATTGGCTCCGGCACTCTAGGAACTAGGACTCGGAGTATACATATTATATCACTTGGACCCTGAACTACTAATAAATGTACATAATCAACAGGACACTTCAATTGGGGAATACTTCATATATGCCTCCTTGTATGAGACTGAATTGCTGCCGGAGATGAGTTTGATCACAAAAGCAATATCACAGTTGCAATGAGGCAACACAGAAGGTTAATGGTTTAACTAAGTATGTGAGGCGTCAAGGGTTGTTGCATGGCTGTTATCACTGACTTGGTAAGCTTTTTTCTGGGATAGGGGTAGTAGTAGGCAATTAAAACTGCAAGGGGAAACCCGCCAAGGTGGGGCGTCGGCAATAGTATGATTCTTACATTAATTATCATAGTATAGCATACACATATATATTCTTAAAAAAAATGGGTCTGGGGGGGTCTCTCTCAAGTAAGGGTCACTAGGGGAGAACTTCACGAATAGCAAAATGGTCAAATACATGGGAGGGGCTATTAACGAGGTCAAATACATGGGAGGGGCTATTAACGAGGTCAAATACATGGGAGGGGCTATTAACGACTACACGCTAGATTCTAGGTTTGGTACTCAGTTGCAATCCTGGAGGGGTTCTGGTGTAGTCTTCTCACTGACCCAGGGAGAGGGGCTTCGTTGCTCCTCTTGTGGGGGGACGTTTCGCTGTGGCGTCGTATGCATGTGGGCCGGCTACACTTCTACGCCGACTTCAGCTTACCACAGTTACACAACAGGGATACTGTCGTCTTCTAGGGATATGCCTGCTTGTCTCTGGGCTTTGCCCTCTCTCTCAGAGGGTTCGACGTACTCAAATCGATTTCCCTTCACACGTATTGCAATCACTGGGGATGGAGCCTCCTCACGTCCTTATTGTATCTTTGTCGTGTTGTGCTTGGGCCTGGTCTTGCTCTCGCCACTCTTGCGGGGTAATGGATAGGGTCTCCTTCCACTCTTTCTCGAATCTCGGGTTGCAGAAAATAGGAGTTGGGGTAAGGGTCAATCAATCGTCTAAGTTCTCTCAGCTCTTTTACCATATAAGGATGAGAAAAGTGGGTCAGGGGCTTCACCACTTTGAATAATACTTCTTCTTGTCCTTCTGGTTCGTCTTCTGTAGCGTAGGTCGGGTTGTATATGGTTGGGAGCGCAGTGGTGGGAAGTTAAGTAAGGGGGTTCGCTGAGGTTGCAAGGCCTGCTGAGGGTGAGGGGGAGGAAAGGAGAAAGGGAACTGTCGGCTGATGGAGTGCCTTACAGTGACTGAGGGGTTCCTTGCATTTCTTCTGAAGGTTCTGGGCTTCCCGCCTTGGTCTTCGTTCTAGCCACTCATCTTCGGATTGTCTTTCTGCTACCGGCCTAGGCCGATCACCTGCGTGGGTTTTTGATGACAAAGGTCGGTAGGCTCACTGGCTAGGGACGTAGACTTAGGGGCTAGCCTAGTCTTGCTGGGTATAAGGCTCGGTGGCTAGCATGGGCGGCTCGATGCGTAGGGAAATCAATGGCGTGGGGTAAAAGTGATCGGAATGCAAGGCATGTCAATGGGTTATGTTGCCCAGGACTTTCTAACCCACTGCACAGCCTCCCGTGAAAGTGTGGGGGTTGATCCTTGGGGGTGCCGGGTGGAGGGCAGTTGTACTGCTCTGATATCTGCTGATTCTATGAATGGGGAAGCTGTTATGGGCAATGTGGTGATGTAGGCGGTCGTCTGGTGTCTTTCTTCTCTACCCCCATCAGGAAGCATTGAAAGTAACAAGATTTTCTCTGCCCCAATTGGAAATAGTTGATAGATCATGCCATGGCCTCATAACATGAATTTTGGAGTTATTGCATGCTGAGTCATTGTGGAAAGCTAGTTGAATAGTGTAAGGTAGAGTCATCAGCATATGACTGGATAGGACTAGAGCTAAAGTTGAAGAGACCATTAATGGGATCCGCCTGAATGACGGCGGCGCTGCTGAGGGGACTGTGGACAGAGGACACACCACCCTGGAACACCAGACCCATGGACCGAGGATCTCCTCCCCAGCCCATACCACAAACGGGTCTCACCATACCCTACCTCCCCCATCGAGGAGGTGCTACTCCGGGCCATCAAATCTCTCGGATGTGAGAGATCTCGGAAGGGTGTGATCCTCTGGCACTCACATCCCTCCTTTTACTCTTAGCAGAAGATAAATAAACAAACCCTGGACTCCCAAAATACACCTGTCAGTTTTGCGCACAACAAATCACAGCAACACGACACTACTCTCGAAGATACAATGCCTGCAACAAATGTGTCTACATACGCTCCAATACACTCACCTCTTATAAACAATACACTAACACCTGGACCTGCGTCTGCCTACACAATCGTGCGCCTCAGGTCTGGCTATTACCTGACAAGATTACAATCACAGAATAGATAAAAATCAAGACCCTTCTTGTCCCTGCTGTCAACATCCCACTGACAACACAGAACATTTATCACTCCACTGCCTAACACTTGTTCCACACAGACATGATTGCAGCATCACCTCATTCAAATATCTCTGGACCCACCCGAGAGAGGTGGCGGACTTCCTGGATGATGCAGGATTCCCATAAAGGGCATCTTGGGGCTACTACAACAATAACAACAAGAACGAGAACTGGAGACAGGACAGAACCCTGAGGAACACCGGAGTTGATAGTTTGTGGAAGTGAGCGATGGCCATCCACAACGGCCAGAAAGGAATTTTGAGATAAAAGGCACAGATGGATTGATAGAAAACTAAGTAGGGTAGCTTAGAAATTAGAGATTTGTGCCAGATTCGATCGAAGGCTTTCAATATGTCTAGCGCAATAGAAAAAGTTTCCCCAAAGTCCAGAAAGGAGTATGACCATTTTGCTTGTAAATTATCTCACTGATATTGACTTCAAAGAGAAACGAAAGACTTGAGAAATAAATTAAAAGATATTTGCAAATCTCCTGGTACTTTTCTTTGTTTTCCCGAGACTATGGGTAATTCCTAACACATGGTTGGTGTGTTGCCTTATCCATACCAAACGAATACCTTGGAATTGAGTATTTTTAAAGGAGAGTACATCGATTAATGTTCATATTTTCTTAAGGTAAATATATATTTCTAGGTATTTCGTCCATGAGGGTTTTCACCTTGGTAAGGTTTATACGTATGGCCACAAGATTACCAAGGAAGACCAATGTTTCTCAAGTATTTCACGTTGTGTTCCAGCATCAGGTTGGTGTGTCAGTGGTGTGTGAGAAAAACCGAGACTGTCATGTTTTACCACTCGCCATGTCTTTCAGCAACTCTCCAGCACTAGGTAAAGAGTTTATATTATATATCCCATTTCAAACCGGTCGTAGAGTCTTAGCCCTTTGAGGATCATGACGCGTTTTAGTTTATTTTGGCTACTCTTAGACGATATTATATAGCTTAGGAAATATATGTGGGATTTGAAAGGGTAAAGACTAGCCCAATCAACCCTTTGACTTCCATATACCCTTCCTACTCTGAATTAGACTTTCTGGATAATTTTAGAGACGATAGAACAATGGCGAACTATTTTCAAGAACTGTTTATGCCACAAAGAGGATATTATTGATTCTTTTGTTAACGTTCACCGAATTATTTTTAAAATAAGAAGTTGTTCAATTATTCATGACCACGACCATACATTTTGCAACACCTATATTTTCCAACCTACTTTAATTTAATCTAACTTAACCCAGTCTAAGTTACTCCAATTTATTTCAATCAAGTGACTTTCAGTGATGGCAAATGCACTGTAACATATGGTTGGGACTTGGTTAAATACTATTATTTTTCGGTCGGTTATATTGGTGCTACAGAGAGACGCAAAAGTAACTGATCCATGCCAGAATGATACCATGATTCATATCCAAACTAATAGTGAGATTTGAGATGCATTAAATTTGCATCAAGGCTATTAGTATGTTATCTTGAGTCATACTAATCGCATTACTGGTTTATATTATGTTGTCTTGAGCCATACCGGTTTGCATAGATTAATAATAGTTTGTAAGGAGTTAGCAAATGATAATCTATTTTTATTCATTTCACCCCCAACACCAAACACCTCCAATGAAATTAATGATACCATTGACTCATGTATGACTAAAATAAATATATAAACTCTGAATATTTGACAACATTAATTTAAATACCAGTTAAGGACGAACACTTTATTGACAACCATTCGTTTAGATTGACCAGATATATTTGTAAACGAAACATTGTCAAGAAGGCAATCAGAGATGGCAGACTTCGTCACAAAATGTTTGGGGCTGCCTAAGACAATTAGCTTCATCATCTCTACTAGTACCACAATCACTACCGCCGTCACTACTTCTATTACTACTACTGCATTCACCACCACCATCACTACTACCACCACAATCATCACTACTACTACCGCATTCACCATCACCACTATTACAATCACCACCACTATCACAACTACTACCAGTCACCACCACCATGACTACTACTACCACCATAATCATCACTACGACTACTACCGCATTCACCACTCGCTTCACTAGTACCACCTTATCACTACTACTACCACCACCATCACTACTACTACTACCACCCCATCACTACTACTACCGCATTCACCACCATCATCACTACTACCACCACAAGCCCCACCAATATCACAACTACTACTACACTCATTCCCTTCATCACTACTAGTATTGTAATCACCATCAACATAATTACTGTTATGTTGGGGCATACACAGAGAGACAGGGTAAAAACAATACTCCACCACACATACGGGGACTCCATAATAAAGTGCTCCTTCTCAAATGGTGCTTATTATTCATGACTAAAATTGTCTTCTGCCTGTTTGTTAAAGGTGCTGTAGTCAGCGGTACCTTTGTGGTTGCCACTTATCAAACAGCTACCGCCTCGCCCGCCAGTCCTGCTCCACCCACACCAACACATATTTTCTCTGGAGAGTTGGGGAGGACAGTCAAAGCAATAGTTTGCCGAATATTTTGCACCCAAACTTTGTCCTTTTAAGTTACTATAACTTGTATCTGACAGTTTTTGTGTATTGTTCATAACCCGTGACTATAAAATTTGGTTTCAGTTCGTCCAAATATCGAGTTAGTATCCCTCTCTCTATATGTCATATATATCATCAAGGTTTTCAGCAACCTATTGAATTTGACAGTTGCTAAGACATGAACCTGGCACACATGCTTTGGACAACTGGCTGTATTGTACCATTATAACAGGTTAATGTAAATGGTCTTGCCTACTTCAAGAATCATTGTAGATTATTACATTTGCCCTGGAACTATATGTACAATATACATGTGAGACATTTAAAACAATTATTCCACTCATTCACAACAATTGTTCCAGGTTCACGCATTGGCAACTATACGGTTACGGTAAAATGCTCCCCGCAGAGGTTGTGCTTTGAATATTTTCCCTACAAAGTTAAAATAAGTTTGAGTAGTTCAGAATGCTCACTTTCCCATGTACAGTACAGTACAGTACATTAATCTCACGATTTATGTCAGTATCTTATGATATAGATTGTACAGTAACTGAATATAATAGGGTTTGTCCTAACACATATTGTGTTCGAAACAAGTGGCTTGAAATGAAGTTCAGATGATTTGTTCAACGACGCCATCCAAGATCATAAGGTAGGAACAGTTAGTATTGTAAATTAAAATCCCTGTATGGTACTCTGGAATATGGGTTCAACGACTTGGTATGGAATGGAATACTTTCTCAGGTAGGATTTCTCCATATCCTTTAAATACATAGCAAATGGCTCATTATTATTTATTACGCCATGGAGTAGTTGATAAAAGCCTGAACTCTCGTTCTGATTGTCCATGTTTCCAATTCCTGCTGAGAATAATATATATACAGGTATATATATATATATATATATATATATATATATATATATATATATATATATACAGTATATATATATATATATATATATATATACAGTATATATATATACAGTATATATATATATAGTATATATATATATATATATATATATATATATATATATATATATATATATATATATATATATATATATATATATATATATATTATATATATATTATATACTGTATATATACGGAAAAGCAGGACCAGGGTTATGACGAACATCTTTATTGTTGCAACGTTTCGGCACAGTCACGTACCATCATCAGGCTAGAATAAACAAAATAATATACCTTTATATTACATAGTTATAGTTACTAAAATTATACATGCCTTCCATAGAAAATTACAGACATCGAAGTGAAATTTGTGAGTAAACTAATAAATTCAAAGTTCAGATTTAACGTTATATCATATAAATTAATAGACGCATTAGATAATCGCAAACTTTAAAGAAGACGATGATTATGACCTAAATGAGAATCTTACGCAAATACACTATATAAAATTATAAATATATCCTAAATATATAAAATTAGTACAAACCTCAAATAGCACTTAAACACAAAGGAGTGGCATCGAGGACTCGTTTTCGCCGATGGTCGGGCGCTCAACTGCCTGGATAATGCTCTCTAATATCAACAGGTCAGTGTCAGTCCTACCACTAGTTAAAATTGACAAATTGTCTCTATTTATAAGGTGATCTAATGCATGTGAGTGGTCCCGAATAGCTGAGTGAAGTGGCTTAGATAAAAATTGGTCTGTTCGAACAGACTTGCCAAGATGATCATAAAGTCTAGTTTTCAAATGTCTCTTCGTTTTTCCTATAGATGTAGCCTTACAGCTAGCACACGTATATTGGTAAAACATAGAAGAGGACAATTCAACTGGAATTCTATCTTTTACTCTAAACAAATTATTCAATGTACTTCCAGATTTGAAAACACCTTAATTGAGGACTGTGGGTAAAATTCCCTAAGCAGTTTTGACAGTTTATTGCGCAATATTAAACTATTTTGACCAGTGTAGACTATCGGGAAGTGAATGATATCACGAGGTACCGTAGTATCGTGATATCATTCACTTCCCGATAGTTTACACTGGTCAAAATAGTTTAATATTGCGCAATAAACTGTCAAAACTGCTTAGGGAATTTTACCCACAGTCCTCAATTAAGGTGTTTTCAAATCTGGAAGTACATTGAATAATTTGTTTAGAGTAAAAGATAGAATTCCAGCTGAATTGTCCTCTTCTATTTTTTACCAATATACGTGTGCTAGCTGTAAGGCTACATCTATAGGAAAAACGAAGAGACATTTGAAAACTAGACTTTATGATCATCTTGGCAAGTCTGTTCGAACAGACCAATTTTTATCTAAGCCACTTCACTCAGCTATTCGGGACCACTCACATGCATTAGATCACCTTATAAATAGAGACAATTTGTCAATTTTAACTAGTGGTAGGACTGACACTGACCTGTTGATATTAGAGAGCATTATCCAGGCAGTTGAGCGCCCGACCATCGGCGAAAACGAGTCCTCGATGCCACTCCTTTGTGTTTAAGTGCTATTTGAGGTTTGTACTATTTTATATATTTAGGATATATTTATAATTTTATATAGTGTATTTGCGTAAGATTCTCATTTAGGTCATAATCATCGTCTTCTTTAAAGTTTGCGATTATCTAATGCGTCTATTAATTTATATGATTTAACGTTAAATCTGAACTTTGAATTTATTAGTTTACTCACAAATTTCACTTCGATGTCTGTAATTTTCTATGGAAGGCATGTATAATTTTAGTAACTATAACTATGTAATATAAAGGTATATTATTTTGTTTATTCTAGCCTGATGATGGTACGTGACTGTGCCGAAACGTTGCAACAATAAAGATGTTCGTCATAACCCTGGTCCTGCTTTTCCTTATTCGACTGCGCTTTCCACGCAACAAGCCCCTCGCTGATATATATATATATATATATATATATATATAGGCCTATATATACAGTATATATATATATATTCTGACATACGGAGCCCTGTATGTTAATTTAAGAGTTAGAATTAGAGTTGAAGGAGCCGAACTACCCAAACGGTGAAGCGAGTGGGGAAACTACCTCGCCCGCATACCTGCAAACAAGCCTTCACACCTGCGTGCGTCATAGGGGACCCTACAAACTACCTCGATGCCACGATGCTATGACGTATGATCGACGCCGGGAGCTGTGATTGGACCCGGCACCTGCTATGCAACTAGAGGAGCTATGATAGGGGCGCGCACCATCACTCGCCTCCTGATTCGTTCCTACACCATCATAGTTTGGTATATAAGACCCGAGTTGTGGGCATTCAAAAGAGTCTCATTTGGAGTTGGGGAAGGTGAACTTGCAGCTGGAGGAAGACGGAGTGAAGTATTATAATGGGATTGTGACTGTCAGTCAGATTATATAAATGTGTGTTAAGTGTGTTCGGTGTAAACACTTACGTTATGTTGGTTAGTGAGATATGTGATTGGGAATTAACGTGAACGCTACTATTATGTGTTTAACTATTTGATTGCGAATTAACGTTAACGCTACTATTATTGTGTACTTAAACTATTTGATTGCGAAGTAACGTTAACGCTATTATTATGTACTTAACTATTTTAGTTGACTAACTTGTGGACTAAAGCAACTCTTTAAGTAATTGGGTTATGATGAAAGTAATACTATTGTTTTATATTAATACTTACGAGTTCTTTCATTTTCTTTGAATTAAGCTTACATTGCTTAACGGTGCTTAGTACGGTGATGCTATTGTCTCATATTAGTAATATCGCCTTAGACTAACATGGCTGTGTTAATATTACTTATAGTGATTTCCTAAGCTGAAGAAAATTCTTTTGCTTCAAAATATTATATTTTGCTTTTCATATTATTTGAGTGAGACCTGAATCGAATCTATGAAACGATCCTGTAACTTTATTTACTCATAATCAAACCAATGTTACGTGGTTAAGAAATACATTTAACTAATTATTAAATATATATATCTAACTTTTTATGTGACTTTGATATTACTCCTGATGATAATAATAATATAATTCTATTAACGTAAGACCAGAACCAAGAATAATTAAATTAAATATAAATAAAAGGACATATAAGAAAACTATCTATTAATTTCAAATAGGGTAAGAGACTGAAATATTCTTACTTTAATATTTATCTTTCAAGACTTTTTATAGAATTAATAGTCCTTTAGATATAACTTATTCGGTTCATAACCATAGCCTACTAAGCTTCGGTTAAATAATATTCTTTATAAATACTACATGACTTTAATTAGTTTCAGTATTTTTCATAATTAAAGAGGATCAGTCAATAAAGGATACTAAGTCATAAGATCCAAAAGGAAAGGAAGCAACAACAGGAAATAATTTTATTAGATTTTACTTTTGTTTTGCCTTCAGCTGACTGATACCTTAATATATATCTCTGTGCTATCTAGATTCATCAAGTTAACCACTTGAGGATCAAGATACGTAACGGTAGAGTGGCGACCTCGCCAGGATTCGTTTCATACAGTTTCACTCAGTTTCATTAACGTTTCACTACATAAAAACCAAATATTAATCATGCCTCAACTAATTAATGAAGAAGATGCTCGAGTTTTCATAGAATCAGAACCCACAGCCCCTGATATTGACTGTCTGTCAAAATCTGAACTGAAAGTGCTTGCCTCACATCTCCAATTAACTGTCTCAAACATGTCCAAAGTAGAAGTGGCTCAGACCATAAAGACCCACCTGTTCCCTGTAGAAGGCGGGGAGGGTGACGGAGCAGTTGGTGGGATACCTAGCCCACTTGATGAACAATTGCCACCTGGTTTGATCGGTGATCAAGTACTGGAACTAGCCAGACTAAAAATAGAACTAGCCAGAATAAATGCCGAACAAGCCAGAGCAAATGCCGAAGAAGCCAGCATAAAAGCCAGAGCAAATACCGAAGAAGCCAGCATAAAAGCCAGAGCAAATGCCGAACAAGCAAACGCAAGTATAGAACTAGCCAGAATAAATGCCGAAGCAAAGACCGAACAAGTCAGACTAAATGCCAGTGCAACGACCGAACAATGTGAATATCAATATCGTACGGATCAACTAAATGTCAATACAAATGCTCCCGAAATTGCTCCCCCTCTGGGATTGACTATGACTAGTGTCATTCCACCTTTCACTGAGGATAATGTGCAGGATTTCTTTGTTTTGTTTGAGGAAGTTGCTGGAGGTATGAAGTGGACAAGAGATCAATGGCCTTTTTATGTTACAAACTGTTTTGACAGGGCAGGCTCGAGCGTAGCAGAAGTTAGGCAGGATTATGACAATCTCAAAGCAGCTATCCTAAAAACCTATCAATTGCAGCCTGAGGCTTACAGGCAATCTTTCCGTAAAAACCAGAAAAAAAGTAGAAGAAACCCATAAGGTATTTGCCAGGACCATGACTAAAACTTTCAATCATTGGGTCAAGAGTAAGAAAGTCACAAGCTACAACGATCTGAAGGAGTTGGTCCTGTTAGAAAATTTCCTATGGAAAATTGATTCTTCTGTATCCTATCATTTAAAGGGGAAAAAGGTAGATTGTCTTGCTGACGCCGCTGACATGGCTGACACATACGTGCTCAACAACAAATTTCGTGGAAAGAAGCCCTACGATAATTCTAGCTCTAATTTTAAGTATCCCAATCACAAATCTGACAGACCCAGTCACAAGCCTATAACGTCTTCCCCAGCTAGCCAAAACCGTATTGTTCCCCCCAACTAAAAATGCGACT